>VDFB02279206.1:0-124580 GCA_007258455.2 Sequoia sempervirens | reverse complement strand
CTCTGCCCCTTGCTGTCATTGTAGACTTGTAGTCATGCCTCTCAACGTAATTATATTTAACAAATAAATTGGATTGCTTTTAACAGTTGAATGTGTAGAGATTATGCATGTGAATTTTTAATAGATATTAAATACATATGTAATGAGGTTTAATCAAGTCATACTGACGTATTGTTTCCATGGATTCTTGAAAAGTTTGTTGATCAAGATGCTTTTATCTTCAACTCTAGCTATGCAAATAAAGCATAGTTTTCTGGAATATTAATTTCAGTCAAAGTTGAGGTGTCATTCACAATCCTTGATCTTTTAGTATGCTTAAGTGACTAATAAAAAGTTCTAACTTTTTGATTTTTATGCAAATTCTTTCTCTAGGTGTCAAGGTCTTCTTGCAAAATAGCTTCTCATTTCAAGATAGAAGGCCCTAAAAGACATCATTCACTGCATTCCTATTACCCTAAATAGGTGTCTCGTTCAGATTTGTTACCATTCTCAAAATATGATAGAACCTCATACCAAACTCAGTACTATCATATTCTAAAAATATAGTATAGTGGCATAGTGAAAGAACAATATTAACATTAATGGCCGGGTTCAACCGCAAGGTCTTGTAAGTGATGGCAATATACCTCATACTTGTTTATTGGAAAAATGTATCTTATTTTACTTCATGGAAAAGAAAAAATAAGATCATTCTAACAACAGGGGAAAGTCCCTCCCTAAATAGTCTAAGACACAAACATCTAGGAGTGGGTCCTAAAAGGAAATGACTCTTAGTCTTAACATCTTTGCAAAAGCCATTGTATTGAACTGCAACAAGCAAAGTCAGATACTCTATAAAAAGTCTCAGATCCCCCAGGCAATCTACCATTCTTTAAGCTAGACAACCAAAATCCTAAAAGTTACCATCACGCACATGCCTTCAAAGATAAGAACCCTACAACAAACTTGAATCAAACATAAAACATTCTACATTTAAAATATATAAAAAGAATCAAAATTGTTAACAGCTACTTGTTTCCAGCTAGTTAATAGAACTACATGTACTTCAAATTTCACTTTATACACTCCTTTATAAGATGATTATGACTATTGGATGATAAAAGTAAACTTTAACATATATTAAACCACAATTCTGCACATTGAAATGCAACCAATGCAAGAAGTATTTGGAAAGTGATTGCAGTTGTGAATACAAATGAAATAAATGCAATGTTCATAAACTAGAACATTCCTCAGATTTCTAGAACTCCTAATGGTAATCATTAAATAGATATTGGTCGATGCAAAACAAATGCTATAATCCTTTGTGATGCTATCTCATACCATCAAAACCTCTCTCTATGAAATGTTTAGGCCATGCCAACCGCTCCTCTGGTCCAAGTTTCTCCTCAACCCGTTTCTACATGTATAAATCTTGCCATCATCTTTAGTTGCTAGCCTAAATACAAACCTAGTAGTAATAGTGTTTGAAAAGATAAAAAATTGCAGTCCATATTATATTAGTGCGCACCAATACAAGCAAGTTTTGAAGAGGTTGTATGCTGGATCCAACAATAGCAGTCACCTGTTCCCATGTAAATAAGCATTCTCAATATGGATTATAGAAAAATTGTTCAAGATTTAAAAAGTACTAAAATGTTTCATGATGAATTTAGAGGCTGTCAATTTAAAAATTTATATTTGTAAAAGAAAAAAAGATTAAATAAGACTTGCAGTCACGTAATTTTTTTACCAGACATCCAAATTTCTTTAGCATGCAAAAAGTTAAATTGTTATTAAACTTGTTTTTCAAAAGGAAAGCTAATTATTGGCCCATCAGAATCAATGGAAGAAAAACCATTCACTTCCATATCTCATAGAATTTGCATCATCAATCCAAAGTCAAACCAACAATTCTTCCTAAAATAAAACTGATGAAAAAGACACTTGACAAATGGAATTGAAAATATAATAGCATCAGCACAAAGATCAACATACTGCTACAACAAATCCAAGCCTAGTGCTGATACAGCTAGAGACATTAACCAGAGGGAACCAAAAAGAGGTTCCAAAGAACCTACAGACTAAAGGTAGCTAAAACAAAAAACAAAACTCAAAGCCATTCTGCCTAACAAAAAGGAGAGGTCGACCCAAAGTCTGGAAACCCTAGTGCTTTCAAAGAGAGTTTCATAAGATCAACAAGATGACTATAAATAGTCCAAAAATTCAAGAGTGAGGACTCATCATAAAAGAAGATAGAGTTGAGGACATTACAATGCCAAAATGGGTGAATTGGGTCTAAGACTCTAATGTGCATCACTAGAAGAGGAACCGACACTATTGTTGATAGCTATGAAGGATTCAACACAAGATTCAATGATGTCCCCTATAGAATGCCTTGGGCCTAGAGGCCTTGGATATATGATCCTAGGGGTACAAATAAATTCATCTTGAAACTCTCTCTAAAACTCTCCTAACATCATTTGTCAATGACCTTCCACCATCTAGGACATTGCTAGAGATGGGAAAAAAGCTGGCAACACACTTAAATATCAATATGAGACCCTAACTAGGACTTAGACAAGGCAAGAGCATGATGCCTTGAGTGATAAATGTGGAGAGACCTAGTCCAAGTGCATGCAAAAGTAAGTTGCCTCATTAATTTGTAATCAATTGTGTGGAAATTTGTGATATCCTAGGGGCACTTGATGCCTCCAAAATCAACGAGAGGCTGAAAGAATTAGGTTATCAACCTAGTGGCCCTATGGGTCTCCTATAAGGCCATGTGCCTAAAGGTGATAACCTTCCTCAAGAAGAGATCCAAGAACCATTGATCTAGGTAGCAAAAGAAAGCAAATACCAAGACATCAAAGTCTTTATACAAGAAAGGGGAGACATATAGAGCATATAAAAGTAATGTACTCCTCCATCTCTACCTCTTTAAGGGAGGAATATTGGAAGATCATGTCTTTATGTGGGATGTGATGGTCCATCTAAAGCCAAACCTAGTTGAAGTATGCTCCTAGCTGCCCAAGGGAAATCCTTAATCCGTGTAACCAATGATATGCAAGGTAGTCAAGTTGAATGATGATGCCATTGTAAAGTCCCCTTTTTGGGATTAACCTAAATCCATGTACTGAATAGATTTCCGTCCTTCCCTCTTTCCTAACCCCAGCGAAGGAGGGTAGAATTATTGTGCCAAGGGCGTGTGAACAGTCTCCAAGTGGACTCCCTCAAGGTTTCCTACCCATCTTGGGACCATCCATCAAGTGACCGAATTACCCACCTCTCCCTCCACAAACTCGCCATCCTCAACTAGGTATTAGCGAAAGTGAGAATGCTCAAAAATCCATTCTTATATTAAAGAATCATAATTGCTTATAAGGTACAATAATTGCTGCAAGCATCATTATTGGACAATCGTAAATAATATCCACTTATATATATACACTGTATTTGTCAATCCCCTATGATGTATACATGAACCACAATATATATATATATATATATATATATATATTTATTCAATTATTAACACCTTTGGTTCAATCTGCTGAAGCCTCCTTAACTCTCCCAGCCCCGATGATTATTGCAGATTGAGCTTTATTATCTTGCTGATTGATAAGCTCATAAATTTAGGTTCCTCTTCTTCATGTGTTTTTTAGTGCAATTCTTCACTCAGAAATGTATATATCTATATTTACTTCTTCCATATTATTTCTTTTAGAACTTACCTATATCTATATGTATATATAACGTACACTCTCGAGTTCAGTATTCCTTCATTCTTAGCTTTACATTATCTGAATTACTAATCAATAGATATATATTTGTGCTGGATGTTATTTATTCTCTATTTTTATTTCATCTAAGTTTGTAAATCAAACACTTATCCAGACATATGCACATATTGACTGTTTTAGACAACCATTATTCAAATTCGAATCACCGAAAAGAGACTATACTTACCTTATTCGGCCTGCAGTCTTTACGCCCTCCTTGGTCTGTCCAGCACTTCACACCATATGCCAAACTTATTATTTAATATGGTATGTGGAGTTTACCCTGTGATTCAATGGTGGTTGGATATCCCAACATTCCTTAATCAAATCACAGTAACTGGAGGAATGACGGTCCTCTATCGCGCCTTAGTCTCCTTAGGAATTGTATTGACTTCCCCCTTTTGATCGATGATCCTCCTATCCTCTCAGTGATGATTTTTCCTTCAGTAGTGATGATATGTTTCTCCTTTAATTGATGCAAGTTTTGTCACACACGTCTTGAGAAGGATTCAGCAAGCTTTCGAATGAGTCCTGTAAATTACCGGAACTAGGAGCAACACACAACTAACCAATATCTTCAATAATTCTGCAATCCACCTACAGCTTGACCACTGGATAGATATGTCTTCCTTAACACACCCGTGACCCTTTTGAATCAATGGTTGAATGGGGAATGCACCATCAACAGCAGTTAGGGAAAGATTTGTGTATATAATAAGATTGCTCCAGAGACCCTGTTAATCTAATGGTATCTACATATAGTGGCTTCACCAGTCGTCATTCTCCATTGTTTAAATCTGGCTTCACCTACGATGAGATTCTTACAGCCGTGGTAATCCTCCTTTCTTCCTTTATGCCAGCAAGGATGCAATCATCAGTACCAATGGTAGCCGCATCTTTAGAGGATTTGAAGTTCAGGAAAGCAAACCATGTCATTTCAAACTCAGCCAATAAACCCGAACACGCCAAAGCACATGGTTTTACCGATATGAAATAGACACCCAGGTAGCACCAGACAGAACAATTATTATTTGTTTTCTTTTGCAACGTAAACTCTTCAAGCCTTTAATTGTCCACCGATGCAATACCGCCGCCAATGGTTGATTACACACCATATATATTATTCAATCCTTGCTCGGTTTCAATACATAATGGTCCATAAATACTCCCATCTTGGCTCCTTTGAAACACTATGTCTCTTTAAAGAGAGACATCCCCTTTGAATGGTTGTAGCCGTTGCTAGCTACCAAAGTTATCGCTCCTCAATTTTCTTAAGAATTGACTTAGAAACACCCTTAATCGTTGCTTGTTATATTTGCTTTGTTGCTCATATTATTGTAAATATTTACATCGTTTATTTATTCTTTTTATTTAAATTATGGTTGGTCTTATTATAATTTATTTCATTTATAATTTGCATATTATACTTATAATATAATTATAATATTATCGATGATACTTATAATTTATATTTAAATCGTAATTACACATTTTTGGGTTTGGATATTCATTTGGATTTTTATTTATTAATTTGTCTTTAGACGCTTTAGCTTTACAATTTCGGGGGACATGACAGCCATCCATGATCAAATAGAAATGCTTGGTATAGAACGCAAGCTTGGGATTGAGAGGTTAAGGAGAAGTCCAAGTTTACTAGATGTACTAGTAAATATTATCTCTAATTACTTGAATGATCACCTTCAAAGGAAGAAGGTGAGAAGGGTGTAATAACCCATTCGTTTGCCAAAGAAATCACATAAGCGGATGGCCCCATTGGATGTGAAGAACAATATCGCTGTTCAAAAGATAGACAATCAATTTGATCATGCATGAATTATTAAAGGCAGTCAATCAGATGCATTAATTAATTAGTTAATAGTAATTTTGGTTATGGGAGATAACAAAAGAGAACAGCCATGATATTATGGGCAGCGATTATATGAGCAATAGTTATTTTTTACAAGGAAGCGATTAGGAGAAATAAGAAGGCAGTGAACATACTAAAGAGGTGAGAGATTAATATTTCAACAAGCAATAATTAATGAAGATCTCTTAACTAAGGGTCATGTCCATTCAGATGGACATCTCTACTCAAAGAGATGCGTCCTTTCTTGTTATGGCATGAAGATATAAAAAGATAATAAGAAGTGAAGAGGAGGAAATCATCGTACATTTTGCAGATTTATACATCTAAAATATCAGATCTAAGTGCTCTAAGGAGCCCACAATCAGTCATCTAATGGGTGCATGAATAATCAGCCAAAATCAGATATAGCGTCAAGAGCAAGTCGCATGAATATAAGGTAGTAATCAGAAATAGCAATCAGATTAAGGCATCAATCTCTTAAACAGCAATCGCATATTCTTGAAGGAGTAATCAGAAACAGCAATTACGTTGATGCCACAATTCTATGACACATTTAATCGCATGATTCTAAAGTAATCAAGCAGAGACAGCGATTATTTCTCATCATCAAAATTTTGTTCTTGAATTAATTCTCAATCCAGATTTCATTACAGAAGTTGTATCAGAAATTGGTGTTATTGTTACTGTCATAATATCTATTCTTATTCATATATATAACAGACTAGCATAATCAGAAGATACAGTTGCTCTTGTGGCATATCTTGATATCCTAATCTATAAAGATAAAAGCAAAAATTATAATAATTCTGTAAGGGACATTACAAAGGGGCGTCCAAGGAATAGTAGTAGGAGGCACTTGTTCGATAGATGTGTTAAAAGATTGAAAGAGTGAAGTGACCTTGACATACCAACATCATTGGCAACCAAGGGGGCCAAAAGAGACAATCTCCTTATATGAGTGCTTTATAAGAGCAACCCTAAATGATAAAGGGATTAGATCATGACAAGTTCAACATCCTATGTGATGAGACAAAATGATCTAATAATAGCTCACTCTAGTTAACAGAAAAAAAAACACTCCTATGTTTAGCTTAAGTGCATGAAATGAATTAGACTAATAATCAATTAAGGATTAATTAATTATTAGCTAATGCATGATTACTCTAACAATAACCTTATCTTCTTTGTATGGGGTAAGCTTTTTAGTATGTTCACTCAAAGTCATTAGGTTATCTCCACATCTTGTATGGGGTAAGCTTTATTTCCTGTATCTTATTTGTTGTTGATCAAATTTTGGTCAAGATGTCAATTTATTGTGTTCATGTCTTCCTTTTACTATTGGTTAGGTCTTGTATACCTCAAATAACAATCTTGTTCATTCATGTGGTTCACCTAGAGATGGAAAACTTCATAACTGTTAGGCAACTTTGGAAATTATGTAAATTTGAACCTTGTAGAGAACAAGATGCTGAAGTTGAATAGGACACGTTGTAGGTCACTTGGAATGTTGCATGACACATTGGGAGCTATATATGAGGTTGCTACAAGTAAAAAACCTTGCATATGCGGAATGGGTTGCCACATTTCACATTGGACATATTTTGTATGTTTGTTTGAAAAACCTACTATATTTAGCTAGTGTAAGAGATATATGTTGCCTTGTAAGGTGTGTATGAAATTTATAAGGTAAGACATCTTGTGACATGTGTAAAGCATCTATTATATTTAACCAATGTAAGATGTGTAAGGCATCTTGTAAGAAGCACCTTTGAATGAGAAGATGCATTGTCATATGAGTGTGGGGATTCGTGCCACACAAGGAGAGCTACAAACCCATTTGGGATGCCCTTGGTGAGGTGGCATGAGTTCTAAACCATGGTTATCGAAACCATTGCTGGTTTCTTGTTTAGTAATTGTTTGATTGAGGACTTGTGATAGTTGTTTTATGGCTGATTTTGTATGTAGGGAAATGTTAAAAGGATTCCACTGAAATTTCTCTAGGATTTCCACCTGCTACAAAATCAATGTTGGTGATCATCTCATTTTGTGTTACAATGTTCTTGCAGTATTGGACCCATCACAAGACTAAACAAGTTTTACTTCAAGAGTCGGGGCCAATTTGTGCATTTGATGGCCAAGTCATGCCCCTCTTGCTCTAGGTACCTTGTGAGTATGCAAAACCAGTAAAATACCCTCTGGTTACACAAGTTTTGGTTATGAAAAGGTGTGCACCACCTTATTGGCAAAAAAAAAATTGAAGAGACATCACTAAAACCAATCAAGAATTCATGGGTTGAAATAAGAGTGATCATATTTTATGCATGGAAAGATTACAAAAACCAACCTTTAATAAATGTGATTGCAGTGAGTCCCCTAAAGAGGTGATGTTTTCTAAGGTAGTTGACTGTGAGGGGCAAGTGAAGAATGCAAACTTCATTTCCAAAATCATTATTAAGTCAATAGAGATGGTAGGTATTAGAACATTGTCCAAGACTCCAAGCAATAACAAACAATGCAAAAACTTGCAAGGCACATTTTTTAGACATGTACCATCCACTCCCTCAACTTGGCGATGCAAAAGATTGGTACTCAAATAGAGTGGGTGAAAGAAATATACACTTAGGGTGAAGAGATTCAAGTTTTCATGGAAAATCATCATATGTAACAAGGCATCTTCAAGACTTTCTCCAATTTGGAGTTGTTGAAAGTAAATTTATGAAAGTTCAATATTTATTCTAAATTTAATTTATATGACAAATTTGATTATTTAGAATTTAATTTGTAATTAACTTATTTTTCACATTACATTAAGATGTTGAGACTCAATTCACATCGCACACAATCATTTTGAGATGATTTGTGAGGTGTGAGAGGTGTTTAGTCTCATCGTCATTAACAACCAATGGAGCGTGTAGAGGCAATTCTTGCCCGATTTTCACCTACGGGCTCATCAGGCAAGACAAATTGTGTTTCAGGTGTTCATAAAGGCCAAATGGGGAGTTTGCATCAAGGGTTAGATTATGCACCTGAGGATATTTCACAAGGAGGTCTGTTGGAAGGCATGCCTCGATCAGTTTTGGCGAAAAAACTCATCAAAGAAGAAAGTTGGCAAGACCCTCCTGTTGTCTTGCCGACTGGCAGTGCGTTCTACTTGGTTTAATACACCCGTCGCCAGGACATTCGGGTCGCCATGAGTCTTCATGTGTCTCTCTGACTACATGTGGTCTCGGCAAAAGGAGGCATCATCGCTATATGGTCTTGCCGACATGGTGTGGTCTCGGCGAATGGAGGTGTCTTCGGGGAGAAGTCTTCCCAACCAGCGAAAGTCACGCCGAAGGTTGTTCGCAGTGCCGGTGTCGGGGAGAAGGGTTCACTTTCGCCAAGAGGTCTCGGCGAAAAGAAATGTCATCGCGAAGAAAGGAGGGGCCTCGCTGTAACGTCTCGGTGACCGAACGGGCTCTCGCCGAAGGGGATTGCCTTCGGCATAATGTCTCACCGAAACATGGGAGTCTCCTCGAAAGAAATGATCGGCGTCAAGCAAAGCGGAATACGTTCGACATAAGGTCTTGCCGACCCAACAGGGTCTTGCCGAGTGAATATTTGGAATCGGTAAGACTCCTAGCTACGGAGTTGACTTCGGCATGAAGTCTCGGCGACCGTTGAAGGTCTCGGCGAAAGCTTGTGCCTTCGCTATGATATCTCCCCGACCGAGGGTGGTCTCGCCGAAACAAAAGGGCTCGATGTAATATTTGGCGCTCGGTGTAAGGTCTTGCCGACCGCTGATAGTCTTGCCGAAATAGAAAGGGACATTAGTAAGACTCTCGCCGTTCGCCATAAAGTCTCATCAACAGGATGTCTCGCCGAAGTGAAGCGGCATCGGCGAAGGAAAGAAGTTCGACAAAAGGTTTCGCCGAAAGCCGAAGGTCTTGCCGAACAAGTAGGAGCTCGTGGAGATGTTTCAGCGAAATGAAGAGAGCTCGGCGAAAGGAAGTGCTATCGACAGGATGTCTCGCCGATGGTTGTTAGTCACGTCGACATGTTTTGTGCCTTCGGTGTAACGTAAAGAGCTCGACATGATGTCTCGGTGAATGAGGGTAGTCTTGCCGAGAGATATTGCCTTCGGTATGAGGTTGGGGCGAATGACGAAGGTCCTGCCGACAGGGGGTGCCTTCGCTATAATATTTTGAGGTCGGGGAGAAGTCTGCCCGACCCGATAGTCTCGCCAACCGTTGTGAATAGGAAGGTAGGCTCCCGCCGAAACAAGATGGCTTCGGCAAGATGTCTCGCCGACCCGATAGGGTCTTACCGAAATGAAGTGAACTCGGGGAAAGGAAAGGAGCTCGCTATGAGGTCTTGTCGACCATCGTATGTCTTGCCGAATGCTGCTGCAAGGTCTAATCGCATTGGGAAGACACGATTAGTGTCTCACCGACACACGATTTCGTCTAACAACCTTTGACCGTCTGGCGATTCCATGTAGCATCTGTTCGACCAATCGAAGGAAGCTACAGGAGAGCCGTGGCAGTTTCACCCCTGTCAGGAAGATCAGCGGAACATAAGCAACGTGGATCCGCTCTGAGAATAAAGCGATGAATCAATTCATTATCCAGGAGGTGTCGTTGGTAAACAGAAGGGCGGAGACCGCAGAGACAACGGGGATGTCAACTGAAGAGGGGGATCGACATTAGTGATAATGCTTTAGAGCATTCAAGGCGGCCCTTCAAGGAGGTTCGAATATAGACAGGGAGGCCAGAATTTAATGCTGTGGTTGCAAAAGATCAAGGTCATTCCTGAGGGCGATCTGTCACCGACATGGACACCGAGATACAGCATTAACTTCATTCGAAAGATCTAGGGGCATTTTCTTTTCTGGAAGCCGATATTTTGTAAACCCTAAGGAACAAAGGGGCGACACTTTTGGTTCTCATATATATGGCATTTTTGCCTTTTTTAAAAAACAATTCTTACCTAGTACTTTTCTGCTTTTGTAACTTGTGGAGTTCTTTGCAGAAGAGAGGCTTTGTTTTGTAACTCATGACCGGCATGTATACCAGTGTTTCACCATTGAAATCAATGAGTATAAGCGTTTTACCTTTTCAATCTCTCTATTAAATTGTGTGCATTCGTATAATTGATGAAACTGCTTGTAAAATTGTATGATTCTTTGTGGTTATGTCTTATTTCAGCACCTTTTCGTAGAGCAATATGCGTTTTGCAGGTTGTGAGATGTGTTATTATGCAGTATTCTCTAAGTTGTGAAGTTGTTTCTTCCTTCTAGGGGTGTAGCCATATCAACCTTTTCATAAAATGTTTATGCAGAAAACATATGTGATTGAGTTGTGTATGACAAAGCTTTTGTCATTAATTGGAATCGTGTGTGTAAACTATGTTATATGTCCTCTTAGTAGATTCGGTGTATCACCATAGAAATAGTTTTTTTATTAGTTTTATGCATTCTCCTTCTCCCTTTTCCTTACAAGACCAGTAGTTAGGTGACACCATAGGAAGTCGGCCTTCTCCGAAGGTTGACCTCTGTTTACAAGACACCCACATCTTTAGAGGTCTTCCCATGTTACACTGAGGTGTTGAACATCAGGTTCAACAGGGTGCAATTTCAGGTGATAACAGTTTCTGGCACACCCGGTGGGACAAGTTCCACATTATACTGTTGGTTTGGTATGCAACCAACAGGTTCAGACTTTACAGAAGTCATTCTTGCATACTTGGCAACTCCATAAAGAGGAAGAACTTCAGAATTAGCGCTTTTATAGTTTATGAGAAGAGTTCAGACAAGGAGCAGTGCATGTCCTTTTGAATATTTGTAGCTGTCACCACCCAGAAGACAAGGCAGGGTAACAGAGAGGTCAAGGACAACATTTATCTATTCTAGAAGAACCAAATCTACTCCTCCATCTGTAAGATTCCAGACTGTTGTCCCGGCTTTTGTTTCACCAGGAGTGCAGGCAAATCCACTTCTAATGGCTGCTCCCAGAAATCAGCCTTTTGTGCCATTTAATGGAGGCAGTCCATTAAATTTGACACAGCACAATGATATTCCAATGGCATCTTTGAAAAGCTTGCCAACTTTCACTGGAGAAGACCAGACTACCCCGATTGAACATATACGAGATGTGGCTTCCTTATGTGGTGTGCATTACATTACACAAGAAGACGTAGCTGTAAGACTTCTTGCAGCATCATTCAAGGGAAGAGCATTACAATGGTTCAGGAGCCTCGGAGTAGGTTCAGGAGCCACTTGGGATGAGCTGGGTGACAGATTACACAGGCAGTTTCAGGACAGGTCTGATAATCTGTCTTTGTTGGAGCAATTAACTACACTGAAGAGGGCTCCTTGGGAGCAAATGAATGATTTCAATTTCAGGTTTCAAAGAACCTGGGATAGAATTCCTACAACAGTGAGACCACCTCCAGAATATGTATTTATGTACTTTTTGAAGGCCCTTAACAGCGATATAGCTGTTATGATACAATCAATGGGGGGCGTTTCTCTACCAGATGCATTTGAAGTAGCAATCAGAGCTGAAAATAGCCTAATACAAGCTGGTAAACTTGCTCCTAGGCCACCAATGCCCATATTTCCAGATATTCATTCAAATATCCCTTTGCAAATACCACCTTTTACACCTTTTCCACCTGTTCCAGCTGCCATAACTCAAGAGACTGCTATTGCAAAATCTTCAAATGAGCTACAGGAGATCAAAAGTTTATTACAGACTTTTGGAAATAAGCTTGTGAGCCTGGAAAAGCAACAATCATATAACAGGCCTTATCAACAGCAGAATTTAGGTCAACAACAACAATATCAAGGTAATAGACAAGCTTATCAAGGCAACTATCAGGGCCCGAGACAAGGGGTAAATACTAGACCTTTTCAGGCTTATGCCCCAGCACCTGTTAGTGCAGTCAAGGATCTTGTCCCTATTCAGAATAACTTAGCAGCAGATTATGAGTGGTGTTACCCTTGCCACCAATCTCATAATCAAGCCACTTGCTCAAATGGACTCATTAATCAGGCACTTATGGTACAGAATGCCTCAAGTTCACAGCAGAATGAATTCAATGATGCATCTCCACAACACCAAGATCAGCCTACCAATGACACTACTCTTCTTAACTGGCAAGGTGAAGAATTCTGTGGATTGAATGTAGATGATTCTTCAGTTGCAGCTAACACAAGGGCGAAGAAAAGAGCTTTCGAGCTTGATCAGCTGATAAAGAAAAAGCAACAGCTACAAAACCATCTACATCTCAAGGGACCCGTGGATCGCAAAGAAATCAGCAACTCCCAGTGAAGGAGCAGCCACACTTGCAAGCTGACCACGCTGGCATAAAGGTACATCATAAAGTAAACTCAGCTGTACCTTATAATATTCTTGACAGTATGAAAAAGATGAATGTAACGATGTCTATGTGGGATTCATTAGCTATCCCAGGTCAAAAGGATATGTTACACTTAGCTTTGTCAAATTTTAAAGTGTCTGATAAGTCTCAGTCTCCAATAGGTCAAGTTAGAACTGTGTTGACAAATAATACTCAAGGAAATGATAAACAGCCCAGCAAAGAGACAGGAGAAGAAGTTAAACCACCTCCATTTTACGTGTCAGTAATCATAGGTGATAAGTTAGTTCATAACTGTATGGTAGACAGTGGAGCTAGTAGCTCAGTAATGCCAAAGCAAATTGCTGACAAACTTGGATTGAAGTATCAGCCTTTAGAGAAAGGAGTGATTCAATTGGATGGTACTTCGGTTAATACATTGGGTGTTATTAAAGATTTGAGTCTTACCCTTCATGCTTGTCCTAATTTTTCAGTTCCTCAGGACATATGTGTCATAGATCTCCCACCTTTCTTTTCTTTGTGCCTCTCAAGAGACTTTATAGCTAAGATAGGTGGTTATGTGTCAGCTGACTGGTCGCATATGCTGTTTAGAACAAGATATGGAACTAAGGTTACCATTAAATCTGAGAGGTTGGCTAAAGATCATATTGAGCCATATAACCCAAGTCTTATCAATGCTGTTCCTACTGCTGCAGACACAAATTGTGTCGTTTTTACTGACAGTGAGCTGGTCTGCTCAAGAACTTCAAGCAGAAGTTGTTCCTGATGTGCTTCTACATGAATGGGCAGCTGAAAACATGTTGAACAGTCCTATAGATCTTATTAAAGATGCTAGTATGGGTAATTATGTGATGCTTGAACCTAATGCAAAGATTCCAAACCTTGAAAACGGTACAGATCAGTTGCTGCAACAGCAAAGTGGACTTTGGGAAATGTTTTTTGATGGTTCCAGAAGCAAGAATGGAGCAGGTGGAGGTGCAATGCTGGTTTCTCCACAGGGTGATAAGTATTTTTCAGCCTTTCGTTTTGCTTTTGCATGTTCTAACAACAGTGTTGAGTATGAAGGACTTATCCAAGGCCTTGAGTGGGCAAGGAAAAGAGGAATTGACTGTTTGAAAGTCTATGGAGACAGTGAATTGATAGTTAATCAGGTTAGGGGGGTCAATGTTGCCAGGAATGATGCTTTGAAGTCTTACAGAAACAAAGTATGGAACATAATTGAAGAATTTAATGCCTTCAATATGATTTCTATTCCACAAAATCCGAATAAGCATGCTAATAGACTTGCAGCAATTGGAGCACAGTTTGATATCCCAGACGATATTAAAAAAGACAAAATACAGCAGTATGTTAAGGTCGTTATCAGGCCATCAATTCTTGATAACAACATTAACTAGCAGGTATTTGAAAGTGATGAACAGATATTAACCTTTATGCTCCAAGAAGATCAATTTTCTGTAGTAAACCAAGAAAAGATCAAACAACAGTATGATGATCAAGTGATACAGTTAAAGACAAATAAACTTCCCAAAGGACTGGTTACCTTGGAATCCATATTCAATTCTGATGATCAGCTTAAGAAGAACAAAGTCGGCATTCAAGAGAAAGAAGATCATTATGAAGAAGTGGAAATCTTTAAAGGTAAGCTTCTCAAATTAGGCAGAATTTGTTCAGCTGAGGATAAGAGAGCTTTCATTGTTTTATGCCAAGAATATCATGATGTTTTTGCTTGGCAATATTTTGATTTAAGAGGGTTTGATCCTCATATTGCACAACATACAATTGAGTTAGAACCCAATTCCAAGCCTGTTAGACAAAAACAGAGACCATTGAACCCCAAGCTTGAACCCTTGATGATCAAAGAGCTAACCAAGTTAGTTGAGGGGGGTATCGTATTTCCAATTAAACACACATCTTGGAGTTCTAATCTTGTTCGGTTAGAAAAAAGAACGGTGAGATAAGATTATGTGTGGATTTTAGAGATCTTAACAGAGCATCCCGGAAGGATCATTACCCCTTACCGTCTATGGAACAAATTCTTCAAGCTGTTACTGGATCAGAAAGGTTTTCTCTTCTGGATGGATATTTTGGTTATAACCAGATTCTAGTCAAAGAGGAGGATTAGTATAAAACAGCATTTACAACAAAATGGGGCACTATGGCCTACAAGAGAATGCCTTTTGGTTTAGCTAATGCCGGTGCCACCTTTTAGCGTGCCATGGATATGGCATTTCAGAATCTAATTCAGAAATTTCTGTTAGTTTATTTAGATGACATAATTGTATATTCAAAAAATGCAGATGAACATTTGTCACATCTCAAGCAAGTTTTTGAAAAATGCAGGGAATATGGAATATCTCTCAATCCGAAAAAGAGTAATTTTGCAGTTCATTAAGGTAAACTGTTAGGCCATATAGTATCAAAAGATGGAGTTACCATTGATCCTGAAAGAGTCAAAGCTATACTTGAACTGCCATTACCCAATCACAAGAAAGGATTGCAGAGCTTTTTAGGGAGAATTAACTTTCTGTGAAGATTCATTCCTGATGTTGCGAATTTACTACAGCCCTTAACCGCCATGCTTAAAAAGAATGCAGTTTTCAGTTGGACTGGAGAAGCAAAACGCAGTTTTGAAGAAATCAAGGAAGCTTTAGCATCAGCTCCAACACTGGTAAATCCAGATTTCTCTAAAGACTTCTTCTTGTATGCTTTTGGCAACGTTGGTTCAATCTCTGCTATGCTGGTTCAGAAAAATAGGGATAATTTAGAGCAGCCCATAGCTTTCTTTAGTCAAGTACTTGCCGATTATGAAGAGAAGTATACATTTGTTGAGAAACATGTTCTCGCTATGATCAGAAGCCTATAGAAGTTTAAGCCTCTAGTTTCAAACAATAAAATTCATATTCTGGTTGCACACTCAAGTGTGAAGGAATTTTTGTTGAACAAAGATCTAAGTGAGAAAAGGGCAGGGTGGATCACAAAAGTAATGGAATTTGATGTTAACATCAACATCACAAAACTTGTTAGGGGTAGAGGACTTTGTGAGCAACTCGCCTCCACTTCTGAAGATACATAGAAATCAGAAGCTGGTGTTGTTTTAACTAATACGAATGAGTCTCAAAATGTTCAGGCTGCCGCACCTGCATCAGTTGCAGGCTGGGTTCAAGAGATGACCCACTTTCTTCGTACTGGTGAATGTCCACCAGGTCTGGATAGAGCAAAACGAAGATACTTCAGATTGCAGTCAATTCCTTGTGTCCTTATTGTAATATCCTTTTCAGGAAAGATCTAAATGGTGTCTTGTTAAGATATATTGATACTGATCAAACACAAAGGGTACTACATGAGTTGCATGATGGAGTTTCAGGAGGTCACTTTGCTCCAAGGACAACTGCTTGGAAAATCATGAAAGCTGGTTACTACTGACCCAACTTGTTTAAAGATGCATACGCATGGTCAAGAAAGTGTGTTAAATGTGCTTTATTTTCAGGAAAAGAAAAGCTGCCTGCTATGCCTCTACATCCAATTCAGGTGGACCAGCCCTTCATGAGATGGGGCATCGACTTTATTGGGCCAATTAGTCCACCATCCATTACTGGTCACAAGTGGGTGCTAACTACTACAAACTATTTCACACGGTGGACAGAGGCAGTAGCTTTGAAAGAAGCAAATGAATCTTTAGTTTTGAACTTTTATGAAGACATAATCACCAGGTTTGGAGTTCTTAATTCCATCATTTCAGATAATGCTCTTGCATTTGTTGGATTGAGAGTTACAGATTGGGCTGTTAAACACGGAATTCATTTGAATACTTCTTCCAATTATTACCCACAGGGTAATGGGTTAGCTGAAAGTACAAATAAAAACTTGACTAGAATCATTAAGAGGACTATGGAAGAGAACCAAAGAGTTTGGCATACCACATTGAAATCTACACTTTGGGCAGATAGAATAACCCCCAAGAGATCAATTGGTAATTCACCTTATGTACTCGTTTATGGTAAAGAGGCCAGACTACCTCTATCTGTAGAGCTTCCAGCTCTAGACATTGTTCACCAGTTGGAGATGTATGAAAAACAGGACCCAATGTCTGTGAGATATGCAGAGCTCATGGAGCTCGAAGAATCAAGAGATAAAGCAATGAGAACTCTGGAGTATCATCAACACCAAACAAAGAGAACATTTGACAAGAAAGTTACAACTAAAAATTTTAAAGAAGGTGATATTGTTCTCAAATGGGATGTTCTGAAAAGCAAGCCTGGCCATCACACCAAGTTCGACAACATGTGGATGGGTCCATTTATTGTTAAAGACTGCAAAGAACACAATGCGTACCAACTGGCCACAACTGAAGGTGAAGTGCTTCCTATCCCAATCAATGGGATACACCTCAAGCCTTGTTTTGAAGTCTAATAGGTTCCTCCATTGTACATATTAGGTTAGGTTTATGTTTCCAATAAGTGCTTTTGCACTTTAGTTTAATTGTTTTCCTTTTCCTAAGTGTTGTTTCAGCACAGTAAATAGTTTCTTTTCAGTTTCTCCGGTTTCATAAGTTTCCACTGTCCTGATCTGTTCTATGAGTCTCAAGTGAGTTGCAGGAGATGCAGGCCGCTTTTGAATGTTTTTTAAGTTTTCCTAATGACCCCATGCCCAATGGACAAGTTTTGGCTACTGGTTTCTATTTTTAGCAGGCAAATATCCAGCAAAGGTCGCCAGAAATATTGCCCGATTTTCACCTACAGGCTCATCAGGCAAGACAAATTGTGTTTCAAGTGTTCATAAAGGCCAAATGGGGAGTTTGCATCAAGGGTTAGATTATGCACCTAAGGATATTTCACAAGGAGGTCTGTTGGAAGGCATGCCTCGATCAGTTTTGGCGAAAAAACTCATCAGAGAAGAAAGTCGGCAAGACCCTCCTGTTGTCTTGCCAACTGGCAGTGTGTTCTACTTGGATTAATACACCCGTCGCCAGGACATTCGGGTCGCCATGAGTCTTCATGTGTCTCTCCGACTGCGTGTGGTCTCGGCGAAAGGAGGCATCATCACTATATGGTCTTGCCGACATGGTGTGGTCTCGACGAATGGAGGTGTCTTCGGGGAGAAGTCTTCCCGACCAGCGAAAGTCACGCCGAAGGTTGTTCGCAGGGCCGGCGTCGGGGAGAAGGGTTCACTTTCGCCAAGAGGTCTCGGCGAAAAGAAATGTCATCGCGAAGAAAGGAGGGGCCTCGCTGTAACGTCTCGGCGACCGAACAGGGTCTTGCCGAAGGGGATTGCCTTCGGCATAATGTCTCACCGAAACATGGGAGTCTCATCGAAAGAAATGATCAGCGTCGGGGAAAGCGGAGTGCGTTCGGCGTGAGGTCTTGCCGACCCGACAGGGCCTCGTCGAGTGAATATTTGGAATCGGTAAGACTCTTGGCTATGGAGTTGACTTCAGCATGAAGTCTCGGCAACCGTTGAAAGTCTCGGCGACCGTTGAAGGTCTCGGCGAAAGCTTGTGCCCTCGCTATGATATCTCCCCGACCGAGGGTGGTCTTGCCGAAACAAAAGGGCTCGATGTAATGTTTGGTGCTCGATGTAAGGTCTTGTCGACCGCTGATAGTCTTGCCGAAATAGAAAGGGACATCGGTAAGACTCTTGCCGTTCAACATAAAGTCTCATCGACAGGATGTCTCGCCAAAGTGAAGCGGCATCGGCGAAGGAAAGAAGTTCGACAAAAGGTTTCGCCAAAAGCCGAAGGTCTTGCCGAACAAGTAGGAGCTCAGGGAGATGTTTTAGCGAAATGAAGAGAGCTCAACGAAAGGAGGTGCTATCGACAGGATGTCTCGCCAATGGTTGTTAGTCATGTCGACATGTTTTGTGCCTTTGGTGTAACGTAAAGAGTTTGACATGATGTCTCGGTGAACGAGGGTAGTCTCGCCGAGAGATATTGCCTTCGGTATGAGGTTTGGCCCAATGACGAAGGTCCTGCCGACAGGGGGTGCCTTCGCTATAATATTTTGAGGTCGGGGAGAAGTCTCCCCGACCCGATAGTCTCGCCGACCGTTGTGAACAAGAAGGTAGGCTCCCACCGAAACAAGATGGCTTCGACAAGATGTCTCGCCGACCCAATAGGATCTTACCGAAATGAAGTGAACTCGGGGAAAGGAAAGGAGCTCGCTATGAGGTCTTGTCGACCATCGTATGGCTTGCCAAATGTTGCTGCAAGGTCTAATCGCATTGGGGAGACACGATTAGTGTCTCACCGACACGCAATTTTGTTTGAACAATCTTTGACCGTCTGGCGATTCCATGTAGCATCTGTTCGACCAATCGGAGGAAGCTACAGGAGAGTCGTGGCAGTTTGACCCCTGTTAGGAAGATCAACGGAACATAAGCAACGTGGATCCGCTCTGAGAATAAAGCGATGAATCAGTTCGTTATCCAGGAGGTGTCGTTGGTAAACAAAAGGGCGGAGACCGCAGGGACAACGGGGATGTCAACTGAAGAGGGGGATCGGCATTAATGATAATGCTTTAGAGCATTCAAGGTGGCCCTTCAAGGAGGTTCGAATATAGACAGGGAGGCCAGAATTTAATGCTGTGGTTGCAAAAGATCAAGGTCATTCCTGAGGGCGATCTGTCACCGACATGGACACGGGGATACACATTAACTTCATTCGAAAGATCTAGGGGCATTTTCTTTTTTGGAAGTCAATATTTTGTAAACCCTAAGGAACAAAGGGGCGACACTTTTGGTTCTCATATATATGGCATTTTTTCCTTTTTTAAAAAACAGTTCTTACCTAGTACTTTTCTGCTTTTGTAACTTGTGGAGTTCTTTGCAGAAGAGAGGCTTTGTTTTGTAACTCATGACCGGCATGTATACCAGTGTTTCACCATTGAAATCAATGAGTATAAGCGTTTTACCTTTTCAATCTCTCTATTAAATTGTGTGCATTCGTATAATTGATGAAACTGCTTGTAAAATTGTATGATTCCTTGTGGTTATGTCTTATTTCAGCACCTTTTCGTAGAGCAATATGCGTTTTGCAGGTTGTGAGATGTGTTATTATGCAGTATTCTCTAAGTTGTGAAGTTGTTTCTTCCTTCTAGGGGTGTAGCCATATCAACCTTTTCATAAAATGTTTATGCAGAAAACATATGTGATTGAGTTGTGTATGACAAAGCTTTTGTCATTAATTGGAATCGTGTGTGTAAACTGTGTTATATGTCCTCTTAGTAGATTCGGTGTATCACCATAGAAATAGTGTTTTTATTAGTTTTATGCATTCTCCTTCTCCCTTTTCCTTACAAGACCAATAGTTAGGTGACACCATAGGAAGCCGGCCTTCTCCGGAGGTTGACCTCTGTTTACAAGACACCCACATCTTTAGAGGTCTTCCCATGTTACACTGAGGTGTTGAACATCAGGTTCAACAGGGTGCAATTTCAGGTGATAACAGCAATCAAATTCACAAAGGGCCCAAAAGTCAAATCATTGATCATGGATGATTAGTGGTCGGCTCATGTGGACTACAACTTTAGTTTCACCAAGCCCATCATGACTATGATCAAGTTTGTTGATACAAATTAGTCGTATATGGAAGAAATCTATGGTGGCATGGACTCCATGATAGAAAAAATAAAGACCATAATAGCAGATAAGGAGAATTACCCCAAAGAAACATTTTTCCTAAGGGTGAAAACATCATTGTTAACTGCTAGAACAAGATGATCACACCGTTGCATCTCCCTACATTTGCATTATTTTCCAAATCATTGTTGACCGATAGAACAAGATGACCTACAGCTGAAATGTGATAATGTGTTGCAAATCCGTTGAATTATGCACTATAATTATTCATTTGCATACACCATGTAGAACCAATGCAAATCATTCTAGTAGAAGTGAATCCAATTATATGAATAGTAGTTCTCTATTGTATCTGAATGTACCCATTGACTTACTCTTGTCATCTATGTGTTGTTGGTTCCCAAAATCGCTTCTCACACTCCTAGAAGAATTAATCCACTCCAAGACCAAGAAAAATTCATCTTGATGGGGGACGGATCATCTTGTCAATAGAATGTAGGTGATTTAGGGCCAGTTGCTGAGAGTAGATAATCTCTCCTTCACTTCAAGCTCAACTAGACCCAAGAGGGTGTTCATAGAGGTATTCTTAACAAGATTGATCACAACTCAAGACAAACAAATCAAGAATGTTGTAGTAGTATCCAATGTATGTTTGGCCCCAAAGGTTGTCACTAAACCAAAGACTAACCTACTGTACAAAAAACCTTTATAAAGCTAACAAAGACATCATTGCAAAAAGGCAAGATAAAGGTAAGCAAAACATGATTCCCTAGGATGTAGACTCTTAAGGCTTGCTATAAATATTTCCCAGGATCAACACTGAATCATGAGGTGCAAAAGAAATATTAATACTACTTATGAAAGATGCTTTTTGTTTTAAGTGCATGGTGGATCATTAACTTCCAATAATAATGAATAATCCATTGGGTTACAAAGTTATAGCATACCAAAAGAAATAAATCTTTGAAGTCACAATAGAGTATGAGCTATGCATATAAATACACCATAGAGATGATATCCAAGAATTGAACATTCATAGTATGCATATCAAACTATAGAAATCCATATGCAATAAAGATGAGACCATTACTAGGCTTGTAATAAATTAGAATGCTGCCAGATTCATCAAGTCTTCATTACAATCATACCAACAAATGTGGCAAGAGAAAACCCTAAGCTTGAATTTCCCTAAAGATCCACAAATAGAACTGTCGAGATATTCAATGAATGGCATCATTCGCAATACACAGAGCTCCTTGTAATTTAAAAAATATGTTGCTATATACCTGACTAGACTTGTAGGAGTTGAAACCCTAGACATTCCTTGGCACTTGTGATGATGTGGGAATGTACAAATGACTAACCCTTGTTCTAAAAAACAAATTGGTATAAATAGCACTTTGTTTGCTTGCCTAGTTGCTTGCAGGAATTCAACAAAGAATTGGAGATTGTAAATGTGGTGTGCAAGACAAGCTCAAATCCCACAAAATCTACTAAATAGATGGTTTGGAATAGGTGTGAAGACAAACAAGAGATAGAATTCAACCATTGCATTAATGGCAACATGGTCACCCTCATCTTCCATCGTTGAAATTGCATAACCCTCATCTTCCATCATTGAAATATCATATGAATCCATGCCTTTGACATGGAAAATGGTGTTCGTCAAAAAAAACCCCTTAGAGTAGTTGCACAAGTCAAATTGGATCATTAACAACATCTTGGGAAGATTTCAAGAGTAGTTGAAGCAAACAGGTGGAAATGTGGGAATTCAATGTGAGACGAGAGGTCAAGAATGGATGCTAGGATGGAAGTCTGGAAGTCCATCAAAACTCCACAAAAGGGTGAAGTAGGTGAATGAAGAGATTGGAAGAAGCATGGGAGAAAGATGCAAAATTGGAGATTAGGACAAAATGTCTGGATGGAAAACTCAAAATTGAAAGTCAACTGGAACTCCACAAATGACGAAATGAATTGCAAAATGATTGGGAACCTTTGCAAGAATTCAATGCAAAATTGGAAGTCAGGATGGGACATTTGTTAGTCATATATCTTTACTTTGTTGTCGGCCGTGGTCGTAGTCGACCAATTGTTAATAAAACTATAGATTAGTAAAGAATAATAATGTCATGTACTTTCGGAAAATCATGTTCGGATTAATGTTAATGTTAATGTTGTTACGAAGCGTCGTGTCGGTTGGGTATCTAACCACCGCCGAACGTTATATGTAGCCTGTTGGATAGTCGGGAGATAGTTACGAGTGATGTGTAATGAGTTATGTGCCGATGGTTATATTGTCAAGCAATGCTGATACTCTCTTGTACATGATATTTCTGATGATGAATAAAGTTTCTGGTGTTCAAATATAATATCTTCCAGTTTACTGTTTATCCTATGTTCTGCACATGACTAGTTTGCCAGTAGTACGTAAGATTTGAATCCCATTCCGTAGGCAAACATTTGGCGCCGTTGCCTGAACGGACTAGGGCATCATCTGCCATGGCAGCGTAATGGGACAACCAGCGGAAGAACCTGTAAATGCTAATGAGGAACGGGAAGACTCATTGACAGAAGATCTGGTAAATTTGTGGAAAATATTGCTACGTGACCACGTGCGTAGGGAATCCCTCATTCGGGAGATCCCTGAGGAAGTCATCTGGGATCGGCTGGAAGTGAACGACGAGGTGAACCACCTCCTGAATCGCATGCCCAGGTTACTGGCCCGCCATTTCATTATCCTGCAAGACTTGCGAGAAGAAGAAGATCGCGAGCGCCGACGGCAGCAAATCGTACAACGTTGTGAAGATAGAACCAAACGTGAGGAGGAAGAACGAGATACTAGCCGGCGTCGTACTTCCGGCAACCAGCAATGATTGCTTGAACAACTAAATGCCTGTACGGCCGAACAAAGACAAGAATAGAGTACCTGACAGGCACGGGACTTCGGAAGAGCAAGTTCGGCGATCACTCAGGCTGCAAGAGCAAGAAAATCGGCGAAGACGACTAAGGCAAGCCGGTAAGGAATTGGATGAAGACTTAATTGAAATAAATTAGAGCATAAAAAGAACATATGAAAACCTGACAAGAATAGACACATCCATTGAACGGGCGCACCACAGTTTGTTAGAAGGGACGAAGACCCCTTCAGCACTCCACACGCAGGAAAATATAACCTTTATGCAAATGAAGATGATTTGAATAGCAGCATCAGACGATTTCGAGAGTTGTCCCTCTCGGACGACGACAACGAGTTAAGGAAGGGAAGACCAGAGCTTAAGACCCCAGGGCAAAGAGAGCATCGAAGAGATCCTGAGGAGACCCACGGTGTTGAGGACGCTAACGGAGGACGTGGGAGTGACTCGTACGTGGCCAAGAGTGCAAGTGACGCACAGGGACGTAGCGAGGAATCCACTAGTCTAATCGGGTCCAAAACACAAGGAGGTCAACCGATAAAGATGGCTCATCCGGATCGGCAAAAGTTGCCGAAATTCATGGGGAATGGCTCTGAGGATCCCGTACGGCACTGCAAGACATGCGAGACTATCTGGATAGCCAGCGGGCAGGATGACCCCGACCAATGGCTGAAGGCATTTCCGGCAACACTCAGAGACAGTGCCATCGACTGGTACTCTGAATTAGACCAAGCACAGAGAGCCACATGGAGGGTTTTGAAGCAAAATTTCCAAGAGGAGTTCAAACTTCTGCGGGACGATAGTGAGATTGTCACAGAAATATATCATACTAAGCAAGGGAAGCACGAGAATGTGCGGACCTACAACAGGAGGTTGAAAGACCTGATAGGGAAGCTAGAGGCACAGCCGGCAGATGGTTTAAAGAAAAGATGGTTCATTGAAGGACTGATTCCCTCACTTCGGCGAAAAATGAAAGTAGTACCGCCATCCTCGTACACCGAAGCATACAATCGGGCGATGGATATTGAAAGTGAAAATAGGACTTCCTCGAAGGGGAAGAAGAGGGATGACGACGAGAGTGCCGAGGAAAGTGACGATGAATCGGCAACCGTACAAGCCCTTCGGCGGGATATGATGCGGATAATGAAAGAACTGAAGACCGACAAGGAAGGATCCAAAGAAGCCAATGAATTATGGTGTACGGACTGTAAAACGGAAGGTCACACAAAGGCAAGTTGCCCAAAAAAGTTATTCTGTGACATCTGCCAAGTTATGGGACACTCCGTCAAGGAGTGCCCATACAACTTAAAAACCAAAAGTTCGCAAGTATTCTTCACTCAAGGCGAACAGTCAACCCCTCCAACCACGCCACCAAAGCCACAGAACAACAATGCATCCCCTGGAGGCTACCGTAACAATCGGAGAAATACGCCGAGAAGCAAAATTCAATACGATAGCAAAGGACGGCCGATGATCCAATGCGGGAACTGTAATGAATGGGGTCACTTTGCCAGGGATTGTCAGAGCGGCCAAGGCAACGGGGGAAAACTGTGCAAGTGGTGTGGACCGGGTGATCATGAAGACACCGACTGTCCGAAGCAGAAAGGAAGTATCAATATGCTGGAGGTAGCCGATGAAGAAGTCCTGGCGATTACAAGGGCGCAGTCAAAAAGGGCAAATTATCCAGACCCTCGTACGGAGAAGGAAAAATTTCGGGAGGCCAAGACCAAAATAGAAGAGGCAATGGCGAATGAATGCAGGAATTCTAAAGCTACCAGTACGTTGCTACAGTCGGAGTCGGAAAAGAATATCGTACGGCAGGTGCTTCACACGACCGTACCCATTAAGGTAATTGATCTCTTGCAAACGATGCCTTATCTCAAAGTAGCGCTTACCAATGTTATTGAAGAAAATCTTCAGAAGAGTTCACCAGAGCGTACGCCAGAATTGGTAGCGGAGACCGCAGATCCAATGCTACTGGCAGTGAGCATCGGGAGGAAACCAGCCGTCGTTGAAATGGAAATCTTGGGAATGAAATTATCTAATACCATCGTCGATGGAGGTTCGGGAGTAAACGTACTGCCAAAAGAGACCTGGAAGTGTTTGGGTAAGCCGACTCTTTGGCCCCCGACATTCCACCTCGTGGGAGCAAATCAACATGGCATCAGACCGTTGGGTACACTAATGGAACAGAAGGTCTTGATCGGCACGCAGCTGTTTCTCCTAAATTTTGTGGTCATCCCACTGGAGAAAAAGGCGTACGATGCACTCTTGGGACGGGGATGGTTGATAGCTGCCAAGGCAACCCACAACTGGAAGCGGAATACACTTTCAATAGAAAATCGGGGGAGGAAATATACCATTGATCTGAAGAACCAGGCCGTCAGTGAGGATTTAGCATCCTCGGCATCTGAATCCGGAGGAGACTCAGATGATGATGAGAGGAAGTTAATGGAACCAGATGAAGAAGGGGTGCTAGAGATTGGCAGTTGCTCGAAAGATGAGACCAGTTCACTGAGCAGACTATTTCACTGGCAGATGGAGGATTATGAAGTCTTCCACCCGGATTGCAACATGCTGCAGGTTAAGGAGGGAGAAGCAGAACAAGACAAGGGCTCGACCAGTGAAACATTTCCACCCGAGTACGGAGAATATAAAGAAGGCATGGCAGAATTGGATGTGACGCCAGCACACAAGTTTGAAGAGGACAAAATCATTAGGTACAAGGAACCAACGTTGGAAAAGGTGAACCTTGGGTAATCAGCCAAACCTAAGGAGATTTTTGTGGGTGATGATTGGGACCCTGTCCTGAAAACGGCAACATTTAGAATTTTCATGGAATATAAAGATGCTTTCGCCTGGACGTACAAAGATTTAAAAGGCGTACCACCAGAGTTATGCGTACACAGGATTCCTCTCGTACCGGGAGCCCAGCCCGTATGAAAGCGACCGTACAGAATGAACAAAAACTATGCCGCTAAAGTACAGGAGGAGATTGAGAAGATGCTGGAGGCCGGCATCATTTTTAAGGTGGAGGTCAACGAGTGGGTATCGCCGATCGTCATATCATTGAAGAAAGAGAAGGAGCAAATTAGAATCTGTGTTGACTTTCGTAGTCTGAATGCAGTGACTATCAAGGATCCATTTCCCATTCCCTTCACCGACTCGATTCTAAAAGAAGTTGCCGGGCATGAAATGTACTCCTTTCTAGATGGCTTCTCGGGTTACAATCAGATCAGTATCGCCGAGGAAGACAAATTAAAGACTACGTTCGTCGTCGAGGACGGGGTGTACGCATACAACCAAATGCCGTTTGGATTATGCAACGCACCAGCTACATTCCAGAGGATAATACTCCACATCTTTGATAAAATGTCGGTCGATAATTTCAAAGCCTTCCTCGATGACTAGTCAATTTATAGTGATAAGGAAAAACATTTGAAAGCATTAGGCGAGTGCATGGAACGGTGTAGAGCAGCCCGCCTTGCCTTGAATCCGAAGAAATGCAGATTTATGGTGTCGCAAGGAAAGTTGCTTGGACACATTGTGTGCAAAGCTGGATTGAAAACGGATCCCGACAAGGTACGAGTTATCGTACAGATGGAGGCTCCGGAGAATGTCACTGGTGTGAAGTCCTTCCTCGGGCATGTGGGATACTATCGGAGATTCACTAAAAAATTTGCCCAAGTGTCGTACCCTCTCGACCTGCTGACGAGGAAAGGCCAACCATTTATATGGGCCGAAGAACAAGAGAAGGCATTCCAGGAACTGAAGGATCGATTGATCAGCTCACCCATATTGATGTATCCGGACTGGGATAGGGAGTTCCACGTACATGTAGATGCTTCTAATTTTGCCATCGGAGCAACCCTAGCACAAGTGGGAGCACACGGGTTGGATCACCCAGTATTTTTTGCCAGCCGGCTACTTTCAAAGGCAGAAAGGAATTACAGTACAACCGAGCGTGAGGCACTAGGAATGGTTTACTCCGTACAAAATTTCAGGCATTACCTCCTAGCCACGCCGTTCACTTTCTATGTGGATCACCAAGCTTTGATGTACCTGGTAAACAAGTCGATTATCCAAGGACGGGTGAGTAGATGGTTACTTTTGTTGCAAGAATTTACGTTCACCATCATCGTACGGCCGGGAAAGAGCCATGTTATTGCCGATCAATTATCCAGAATCCGGTCGGGCAAACCTGCAGAGGGAGGGGTGAATGAAGACTTTCCGGATGCACATTTATTCCAGATTGCAATATTGCCCTCATGGTACGAGAAGATTGGAGAATATCTGTCCACATCCACGTTCCCGAAAGATATGCCACCAGCCGAAAGAAGGAAGCTCGTACTAAAAAGTAAGACATTTCAGTTGATCAATGGGTTACTCTACAAGATGGGACCCGACCAGATCCTCCGCAGATGTGTCGTCGAAGAAGAAATACCTGGCGTACTAAAAGAGGCACATGAAGGACTGGCTGGCGACCACATGGGACGAGATGCTACAGCAAGGAAAATTCTCTTGGCAGGTCTATGGTGGCCGACGATGCACACTGACGCTAAGGAGTGGGTGTTAGGCTGCGACACTTGCCAGAGGGTCGGGAAACCATTGAAGCGAGATTTCATGCCACTGCATCCCTCACAGCCACAGGAATTGTTTGAACAATGGGGGTTGGACTTCATCGGACCATTGAAGGTGAGTCACTTGCATCGATGCCGATATATTGTGGTCGCTACAGAATATCTGACGAAGTGGGTGGAAGCTCGAGCGTTGCCAAACAATACAGCACAAAGTACGGCAAGATTCATCTACGAGCAGATAGTGACACGGTACGGCATCCCCATTCGGATCACAAGTGATCGTGGAGGGCATTTCATTAATCATGTTATCAAGTTGATGATGACAGAGTTCCGAATTTTTCACAACCTGTCGAGTCCGTACTACCCACGAGCTAATGGTCAAGCGGAGTCTACAAATAAGGTGCTCGTATCAGTGATTCACAAATCATGTGGCGTGGAAGAAGCTGACTGGGAAGAAAGGTTACCAGCCGTCCTATGGGCATATCGTACAACGTACAAGGTAACAACGGGCCACACGCCTTTTCAATTGATGTACGGTCAGGAGGCCGTGATGCCGATGGAGTATATGGTACCAAGCCTGAGGATAGCCGTGGAGAATCGGTTGGGCGATACTGAAAGCTTAAAGGAAAGACTGTACCAACTGACTAAGCTGGACGAGCGAAGGGTGATGGCACAATGGGCGACGGAGAACATGCAACGGCGACAGAAATATTGGCACGACAAGCATCTCCGACGAATGAATTTCCGACCGGGACAGTTGGTTCTGAAATATAACGGCCGTAACGAGATCAAACCGGGGAAGTTTAAAGTTCGTTGGTTGGGACCGTTCCAAGTACAGGAAGTAGGTGACAATGGTTCTATAAAGTTAGAAAATCTAGATGGGTCCCTGATATTGGAGGCAATTAACGGATCGAAGTTAAAACCATATCAGGAGAGAAAGGAGAAGAATACTATCGCCATCAACATGTTGGGCTATGCCACAAAGGAAGATTGGCCTGTGCAGAGTGAAGGCCCGAGAGAACAAGACTGGGGATTAGGAGGTCCCGGATATGTAGCAGATGCTGTTTGGGCAGAATTAGGCCGAGATCAAATAATTGAAGAAAGGTTGGCAGAGAAGCGGGTGGAAGGAATTGCAGTACCACGGATACACAAGCACCTAACCAATGCAGTGTTCGGAACCCCTGCTCTGTGGCGTCGAATGGGGGGACACTGGCATTATGTAGCCCCTTATGAAGGAATAAAACGGGGATATATAGCCAAGGACTTGGACGCGGAAGCCCAAGCGGAAAAGGAGAAACAAGCAGGCCAAGAACAAGATGAACTGCAAAAGGATGACGAGGAGGAATGGACTGATGAGCAATGGGATGCTTACTTCGAGAAGAAAGCCCCTTGCTTAAAGACAGTGTTGAAGACAGAAGATACATTTGTGTCAACGGTGGACGGGTATACAGAAGATCTTCTGAAACAAATGCGTCGAGAAAGAAGAAAAATACCAAGGGTTAGAAAGATAGCAACTCAAGATGGACTCTGGAAAATAATTCCTAACCTAGCCGGACCACCAACAGTGCAAGGCGACGATGTTACGTGGTATCAACAGTACGGCGGAAGGTACATCGACGGAAGTTTTCGAGGTATTGGTCCTGCCCCTTTACTTGATAAATGGTTTGATATCGAATATATAGGAACGTGCTGCGAGGAAGAATGTTATAAAAGGCCACCACACACATGTAAATGGTATTACACCTCAGAATTAAAAGTTCGGACACACAGTGAAGTCAGAGGGATAAAAAGAAAAGAAGAAAGAAGGGAGGAGAGAGAAAATGGACAGAAGTGGAAAAAAATAAAAAGAAAAGAAGAGAGAAGGGAGGAAAGAGAAAATGAACGGAAGTTGGGAAAAATAAAAATAGATAGGAAAAAAGCTATGAAAATAAAAGAAAATAATGGAGTAAATAAGGAAGAACAAGGCGAATGGGAAGAAAAGAGAAAAGAAGAAAAAAATAAAAGAAACGAAAAAGAAGTCAGAAAAGAAAGCAAAAGAAGGGAGAAAAGATTAAATAATAAATTAAATGAGTCGGCCATTAAGAAAAAAAGTATTAAAGTGCTCAAATTGAATAAAGTGAGGCGAATTAAAATAAACGCCTTGACTATTGAACAAATCATACGGCCAAAGGAGAAATTGGCTGAGGGAAATAAATGGCGAAAAATTAAAGGAGAGAACATTAAAATAAAGAGTTGCCAAAGCTCGGCCAGGGAGGGATTCGTACGGCCATTTAAGGACAAACTATCTTGGACAGAACGAAATTGTGAAAGGAAGAAAAGCGTACGGCCAAGCAGAGGAAAGGGAATCGTACGGCACTTTTATCAGAGAGGAGAGAACAAAAGTCCGTACGGAATTCTTAGCAGAGGAGGCACGATAAGTACAAGGATCGCACAACACCCTCATCAAACCCTGAGTCTTGAGGTCGTACGGCCTTCAAAGGATCTCTGCACAATTTCCAGCACAGCGTATGGCATCATCACATCAGGAGAATTCGTAAGGCATCATCATATCAGGAGATTTCGTACGGCATCATTATATCAGGAGATTTCGTACGGCACTATCATAGCTAGAGATTTCGTACGGACTTCACAAAATCTTAGGGTCGTACGGCATTCATAGTGCTTTCAAGTCGTACGGCATTCACAGGGTTTCCAAACCGTACGACCTCAAAGTTGCAAAGTCGTACGGCCATCCATTCAAATCGTACGGCCTTGGCAGATCACTTACATCGTACGGATTTCACACAACTGCCAAATCGTACGGATTTTTAAAGTCGTACAGATTTCAAAGAGCCTGCAAAGCGTACGACATTTCCAGCCTTTACCAAATTTCGGTAGTTTTGCTCAGTTCGGCAGTTTTGATCATTTCGGCAGTTTTGATAGTTTCGGCAGTTTCCACAACTGTCTCGAGATTTATAAAATCGGCTGGAATCGCCGAACTGATAGAAAGATGGACAAGGGCAAGAAGGCTATGCAGCACAAGCCAAAGGTAGCCTCGGCTGGAAAAAGAAAGAGGATGGACGCTGATAATGAAACGATGACATGGGAGAACCTGACTGGCAACGAGTGCAAGCAGTGGTGGCGAAGCACTCCTGACGACCACTCCCTGAAGGTTGCGCTTCGGCACGCTCGGGTAGACAAAACTGTGCTAGTGCCCTTCTTCAATTCTCGGGAGTTTGAGCCTTGGCTGAAGGCGATGGTGGACAACTATTGCAGGCATACGCACAAATCGGTGATTGATTACAAAGGTTGCCGAGTGACCATTTCATTTTGGCCGCAGGACTTCGAGCGAGTGTTTGGCGTCCCAGCTTCGGGAATAGGGGTTAACAAACCCAAGAGGATGACACAGGAGCACAAGGAATTGTTGGTCAAACAGGTGTGTCGAAGTGATTTGACAGCCGAGGAGTAGAATACCATATGGAGTGCTGGCAACAGAGGTCTCCGAAAAACCTACTTGGCAACAGCGGAGTGGAAGTGCTTGCTCGACCTAATGAAATGCCGACTCACAGGTGCCAGCCGAGCGTCGGACATTGCTATATGGATGGTCGATTACATGGTCGGACTCCGCGTTGGCCGAGTGTACAACTAGGCGAGGTTACTGACAGAGCGGATGAGAGATTTCTTAGCACAGAGGCACAAGGCCTTCTACATGACCCAGCATGCTATAGCCCTCTTTCTCGATGCCGTTCACACACAGGTGCCCGAGGGCAATTGGGGTCGCTTGCAGCCACTTACTCACCTCGATCCTGGGTTGCCGACCGTATTTTACTGGTCGGAACTGGAAGCGAAGCAAGCTGGCGAGGGCACGGCCTCAGGAAAGAAGAGGAAACAGAAGGAGGCGTCGGTGGAAGAGGAAACATCAGAGGAGGAGGCCTCGGAGCAGAGTGATGCATCAGATAGGGAGGAGCCCATTGATTTATCTTCCTCGCCCTCGGAGTCTAGTCCACCGGCCGATGAGGAGGTGTCCGTTGCCATCGGGGGTCAGGAAGCAGGCGAGATCGGCATACCAGTGTTGCAGCCGGCAGGGTTTACTCTTCCCGCACCACCAGCCAGGAAGAACACACACTCAGTGACATTCACTCTTCCTGTTTCGCCAGTTGGAGCCGAGCGAATGTTGAGGGTAGCTGCTTCACTACCAGGTGCATCGCCAGGGTGGGCACCACTTGTCACCACGACATCACAGGGGGCAGTCACTGTATCGGCAGGGTCCACTGCCTCGGTCGAGATATTGCCAGCGGCCTGTTCCCTTACACCACCGCCAGGATCGGCAGCGTCAGGAGTGGCAACCTCAGCAGCAGGAACTGGGGGAATGATGGCGGTCACTGAGGAGACTACTCCAGCCCCAGGAGCACCCGGGGTAGCACAGATTGATAGCTGGTTGGGATCGGTAGGCCTCACTTTGGAAGTGGCCGAGCAGCCAGAGCAGCGGGAGAAGAGTCCCCCGGAGGGACCAGGGGATGAGGAAGGGCCAGTCGTCCACACTCAGCAAAGTGAGACGGCCAGACTTGGCGAGGATGCACTTGCACACCCTGAGGCTAGCATAGCAGAGGCACCAGAGACAGCCATACATGAGCCTCAGCAGATAGTCGGGGAACCACCCCAGGAGGAGACGGAGCCTCTTACACCTTCTGACGATGATGAGAACGAGGAGGGTGACTCCACGGAGGGACTTGTCGTGGAGATGTCACAACCAGACCCATCAGACCCACTAGGCACGGTGCAGCGTTATGTACAGGAGCTAGAGCATATGGGCAGGTTGATGATCCGAGTGGGACAGGTTTCCAGAGACCTCAGGATTGGCCGATCTCCTCTAGTGGGCCAGGAAGTTCAGCGTATCCGAGGATTTGTTTAGATGGGGTGTGAGGCTGAGTTCACACGGATATTCGGCGAGGGGTGGCCAGCAGGAGAGACTCCTGCAATGATGAGAGCCTGGCGGGGTCGACCACCGAGGCTAGTAGGGTGAGACGCCGGGGTTTTGGAGAGCTTATATTACATAGAGCTTGCCTTTCGGGATGTCTTTATTCTCATGAAGCGCCAAATATTTTCTACAGAGGTAGCGGTATCACGAAGAGTGGACGCCTATAGACTCTTGCAGAGGGTTAAGGACGAGTCCACTACTACCATACAGAGCATCCAGAATGACTTGGCCGAACAAACTCGGCTTGCCAGTGAGAGGGGAGCTCGATTAGAGGTCTTGGAGCCTCGGGTGGCAGTCTTGGAGGAGGAAGCACAACAGAAAGAGGCAGCATGGGAGCAGCGAGTGAAAGCATTGGAAGATCAGTTGGCTGCAAAAGAGGTTGATTTGGCGGCCAAGAGTGCAGAAGCGGAGAAGGCAAAAAGCCAACTGATGGAGGCAGCCCGGATGGTAAAGGCGGCGAGGGAGAGGGAGATACTGGCAGATCGGCAGCTTCGCACACGTACCGAGGAGGTGAGGCGACTGCGAGTGGAGCATTCTTCTACTACTCCGACGTCATCTATGCATCTAGGGACGCACTCCCTTCCCCCTACTTCTCAATGATCTTATCTTGCTATATGTATGTCGTCTGGAAGACGACTTCTTTTTTGGGGGGGGGATGATGTTAGTCGTATATCTTTACTTTGTTGTCGGCCGTAGTCGGCCGTGGTCGTAGTCGGCCAATTGTTAATAAAACTATAGATTAGTAAAGAATAATAATGTCATGTACTTTCGGGAATTCATGTTCGTATTAATGTTAATGTTAATGTTGTTACGAAGCGTTGTGTCGGTTGGGTATCTAACCACCGCCGAACGTTATATGTAGCCTATTGGATAGTCGGGAGATAGTTACGAGTGATGTGTAATGAGTTATGTGCCGATGGTTATATTGTCAAGCAATGCTAATACTCTCTTGTACATGATATTTCTGATGATGAATAAAGTTTCTGTGTTCAAATATAATATCTTCCAGTTTACTGTTTATCCTATGTTCTGCACATGACTAGTTTGCCAGTAGTACGTAAGATTTGAATCCCATTCCATAGGCAAACAACATTGAAATAGATGTGTGAAGTTTCAATGCGAGGCTCAAGGTGAGAATTGGACATGTGGCTGAAAGTTTGAAAGTTCATCAGAACTCTACAATTGGATGAAAAGGATGCGGGGAAAAGATGTTGAGATGTGATGGAAACACAACAAGAGTCCATTGGAACTCCACATAAAGGGTTGGAATGGATGTAGGAAAAGTATGCGAAACCAATGACGGGAAGTGGAGGTGGAAGTGGAGAAAGTCCAAAGGTCCGAAAGTGCAATAGGAGTCTGCAAAAGGGGAGTGGAGAAATGCAAGAAAGGATTAGCGAACTAGAAATTTGGATGTCTAGAGGTGGAGGGAAAACAAAAGATATCCAATAGAAACCCGCAAGTTTGCAAAACAGTAAAATGGGTTAATGGGTTATTGTGGGGAATGGCTGGAGGTCGAGATGCTTGGAGGTGAAAATGGATAAAGGAAGACATTTATTGGAACTTTCCAAATATACAAAGAGGAATTAAACCACAGAGATAAAAGGCAGGATTTGATTGGAGGTCAAGAGGTCAGGAGATGAACAAGGACTGGAAGCAGTTTGAATGACCTCCAACGAGAACCCTCTTGGCTTTTGGACTTGAGGACGAAAACCCTCCAATCCTTCATGGTGCTTTCATTCAGAAATCACAGTTGTGCTGAAAATATACAAAAGTATTTCAAATGACAGTGCTTTATTTTGGTTTTCTAATTTTTGGATGCAAAGTTGCAATTTGGTTTTCAAATTTGAAGAGAATATCAAATATACTTTATTTTCTGTGATCAGAAAATACTATCACTGCTATTTTGGTGTATTTATTCTAGTCGTACCCTATCTCGTTTGACCATACAATTCAAAATGGTGTTATTTTACCCCTTGGTAGGCATACCATATGTTGTGACTCATCTTTTATACAATGCAATTCACTTTTAATATGCTGCAATTCATTTGGAAGGTTGTACCACTCATGAAGGGTGTCATATAGGTCAAAGGGAGGTGTAAAGAAGATAAAGTTTACCATACCATTTGATTGGTCAGCTGTATTTGATCTCTGGCAGGGTGTAGGTTGAAATAAGCATTTTGTGAGTTGTTTTTTTGTATTTTAGTTATATTCAAATATAATCAAATTCTGGGGATTAACTATGTTTACTTGCTGCAGTATATTGGTTTGGGTTTCAGCTAATGATCAGCTGAATGTTGAAGGATTTTTTGCTAATTTTCTAGCTTCAATCATTTTAATATATTGCCAAGTAATTCTGAACGGTTCACCATCAGAATATTATTTATTAGAATAGTACTCATTTTTGTATTTCATTTTGGAAGGCTTTTCGCCAAAACCAACATATTCTTAGAGTAATATATGTGCGGCTTACTGCCAACAAGTATAAGGACTCAATATTGTTCATACCTATCACCGTATGCTCTCACCCTCCCCATATCAGGATCTCAATGATCAAAAGGTGTTAAAGTTCATGCATTATCATTTTGAATTTGTCAAAAATAAAACATAAAAATCAGTTTGGGGCATTCCAATCATTATTGAGGAACAATGACATTCTCATGAGCAAGCAAATATGGTGACAAGCAAGTTGGAGAATGACAAAGTTATTGCAAGGTAAGCCCTCCAAACTATGTTATCTATGGCAATGGTAGATGTATTACAAAGGATTCTAGAACTAAGAAATAATATAAATACTACCATGCCTACTGCTTCCTCTGAAATCGCCATAATTTGACACTTTATCATTCTAATGAATTTTGGATGTTGATGATTATTACTGCATATTCATTTTATGATGTGGATATTGTTGATCTAAAAAGTATTGCGGATATTGTTAACTCTGGTTTATTCTTCATTAGATGGATGCTGCTGATAGAAAACTTGTGTTTGTGCAGTATCTAGAATCCAAAATCACATTCTAGAAGTGTGGTGGTGCTCTCATGGGGGGCTACTAGAATATGAAACATCTACTTGGTATAATGCCTTTTGATTCCAGATTTGACACCTTTTGCGTTGCTGATGTGTGAGCGTGACTTGATCTTGCTAGGACATACTGTTATGTGTCTTGTGCTCTTCAGAATTCATGTGACTGTTATAGTTGTGAGTTGACTTATTGGGGTTGTTATTGTGATGTTGAGCTGTCATACTCTAAGCATATATATTGAATTGTTTGAACCCAAGATTAATGATAAGGGTGGGAACCTATCCTAAACCCTAATTTGTGGTTGAAAAAGATTAAATAAAGCTAGACTATAGTCCCAATATTAAACTTTAGAAAATATTCTAATATATTGAAATTAGAGATTGAAGGGAATAGGCATGACCCATCCCATGCTTTGTTGATGGCATACGGCAAATTCACCGTCACAGAAAATTAACCGCATTAATATTTTTTTTATTATCATTTTTATTATCATAAATCAAATTATTATATTAAAAAATGTTAATGCGGTTAATTTTCCGTAGCAGTGAATTGCTGGCGGTGAATTTTACTTGGTGGTGAATTTGTCATCGCAATGAATATTCAGTCAGTGAATTGCTGGCGGTGAATTTTCCTAGAGCCTTTGTTGATATGAATCTAATAGAAGTACAAGCTTAATAAAGAGCAGTGGTCAATTATTTATGAACATTTAATAAGTGCTGCTGCCAAAACCAAGGTAATGTCAACCTAACTTACAGTTAGTGTATGATGAATAAAAATTTGAAAAAGGATAATTCTTGTCATTCTCACAAAAATAAATGATCTTGTATGTAACTCTTTCCTGCACCAAAACTGGAGATTTCACTCCATACATCAGTCACGTAGGGATATTTTTACCATATCACTATTTTGCATGAAAAATTGGGTACCTTAGTCAAGTCTATAAATATGGGAAGCTTTTATAAAGTCTGGGCCATTGGTTCCTCAGCTAGGAATCTGAAGCCTCTATGTCTATAGCCAGTTTACAAAGCTTTTGAAGAGTGTTGATATCTTCGCCATCAAATATTCTAGGTTTTCAGCATATCTAGCATGTTTGATTAACTTCTGTTGGATTGAAAGAAGTATTAATGTATAAAGAGGCTGATAAGCCCCATGAACATTACTTGCAAATGAATCTTATTCTCATTTGGTTTGATCAGTTCATAAGGGTTATTTCAGGGTTCATGACGTAAATTGGTCTCATTACTTGAAAAACAAATAGGAATGATTCTTACTAGTGTCTTTTCAATAGAGAAGTTCATCAAACTCTATTTATTATTTGGGTTTAAATTGTATTCAATTTTTTGGATCTAGTACAGTTCGAGAGTGATGATACAGAGTAAAATCTCTATACTTTTTCCTAACCTCCAGCTGCTACTACTCCATTATGGGTACATCCTTGACTATAGAAGGTGTAGTGCAAGTGTTAAGGACTATTAATACAATTTGGGGATATAATCCTGAGTGCATATATTTGGATAAGAGCTCTAGAAGCCCTAATTCCTAAAGACCCAGATGACTGAATGAAAAAAGATCTTAAAATAAATAAAATTTAAATGATTCTTTTTTAGTCATTGAACTTTACTAACGAACAAGGGTGGGTTGTCAAGGAGCTCTAAACCCTAGATTTAAGTGATAAACCATAAGTTGAGCTATCATTATTAAACTGCTATGAAAGATACAACAGTTGATTTATTGTAAAAGTTCACTAAGGTGTTAAGGCTTACCCTTAGAGTTAGGAGTTGATTGATAGAGTGGGTTTTACTCAAACATTGTAAAATACCAAATACCACCAGGTGCTATAGTAATAGTACCTTGAAGATTGAATATTTTCTTGTGTGAAGTATAGATGCTAGATTTTTCCTATAATGGAACAGGTAGTTATTTCTGTTTAGTTGGTTTAGCTGTTATTCGTTGAGATGTTAAGTTCCTATGGTACTCTGCTATCAATGGGATGCACTATGTATGCTTGATGAAAGGTTAAGTATATATGCCTTGTTTTGATGTTAGTATGTGGGATTGTGTATATATTTTGTAAGGTCATTGAAATAAAAGTGAATGTAAGAGTTGTTAATCAACTCCGTAGTAGCCCAAGGATCGCTTGCAACCAAAACAATATTCCACACAAGAGAAGAATGAAAATTCTATGAAAATAGAGAATTATTAGATGCAAAATGAAATTGGTACAACATACAATGAAGAAAACCTTGTTATAAAGACAAGGATGAAACCCTAGAATAGACTAAGATCATGACAAATGTCTTAATCTAATTATATGAAACACAAAAAGTAAATGACCTAACTAAACTTAAGTATGCAAGTGTAAATAGGACCTAATATGAAATTAGTTAGGTAATATAACAATTTCACACCAACACCCCTCCTCCTTAAGTGCAAATTAGGGTGTATGATAAAATGCAAGGATGCACGGATAATGGGTTGCATGGATGGGTCCTAATTAGAAGGTCGTGTTAGGTACCCATCTACAAACAATAAATCAATCTCTCACAAACAGAATAAAGGAGAAAAACCCATAGAAAAAAGAAACCTCTCCAAAAGCGAAAAGATACAAATAAACAAGTACAAGTGAAAGAAGGAAGGAGAACTCAACATGACCCCACAAGGATTACTTTTGTAACCAATGTACAATCAATGTTCACCATTTAGGAGAGAAATAGAGAGACTATATCTATCCCACAATGTATGATCTCCTACAATGATGGTGGATGCTTGACAAGGGGTGACGATGATGATCCATGAATACCAAACAACATTCATCCCCTTGGGAAGAAACAAAACCAAGTGTAGACGTAGGATGTCTAATGATATTGTTGTTGCCTCTAAACACTACTCAAGGGTGGCTATGTCTATATAAAAGTATGCCACAATCAAATCAGGTACAAGCCCAATCAATGAAGGTCACAAACCAAGACCATGTGCAAACAAATGAAGAACAAGATCCAAAGACGAAGATGGTGTGACAACAATGATGATGGGACTATCATCAAGGAGGGCATGGATGTTCTCAAGTGTCTATCAAATCTAGAAGATGGGACTCACAAAAAAACTTGCAATATATCTTAAGTACTCATATGAAAAACTATGATGTACCTACTACAAAAATGACTAAAAGCAACAAGAGATGCAGATGTGATCTTAATGTATGTCATCCAACTAACCTAGCCATCCCATGATGATATGTCCACACAAGACGTCTAAATATGAACACTTGGAAATGAAAATGCTGAAATGCAAGAATCTTCAGCCTCGGGATAATAACTCGAAGATAAACAAAATGAGGCCTTTACATCTAGATTAGGAGTCATAGAAGCCAAAGAATCAATGAAGACCTTTCTAAAAGGAGGAGAATCAAGAGAAGCCTTAATGTCATCACAACCATCAAGAGATGCCAAATAATCAAGTTGCTCTTTTGTATCATCATCATATGGTAGGACATCACAATCATCAAGGGGTGGAAAACTCTCCATAGCAAAATCATCTAGGAATGTAGAGAGATGTGGGTTTCCAAAGACCTCCCAAATTCTGGTCCAAAAATTTTGTGGGCACTCAATATGTGAGATTGAACACATAGTGTCAATATCAAAATCAACATTGTTATCAATCAATTCAAGGACATGATCATTCTTACTTCCTATTAGGTGTACTTGATTCAAGGACAAGTCCATAGAGATGCGGCAAGAGATGAAGCCATCTGCTATGTTTTTGGATGTCATTTTGCCAAGACTTATAGTTCCTTTCTTCAGGGTGATTATAAAAGGATGAACTGAAAAACACATGATTTTACAATGATAGACTCCTCATATACAAATTATAGATCAAAACATGTAAATTGGTAACATAACAACAACAAAAAATGGTCCCATGTTTTGAAGATATCCAAAGTACAAGTCAAACCAAAAAGATTAACTTCGAATTGAAATAACAGGTACCCAAGGGCAAAATCAAGAAAAACCAAATAGATTGTTATGTAGTGCTCTGAACTAAGTTTTCAATGCATATTTGTCTGTGAAAATTTGATACTATGTGTGCAAGTTATGACCCTTTTTGTAAAACTAATCTTTAGGACTTGTAAAAAAAGCAAGTTGCATAATTTGGGTATTGGTGTGTGGTGATGACATCACCTCTTGCAAATACCGTACTACCTAAAAAAAACTTTTTAAATTTAGAAAACATTTTTTTCCAATGTTCCACGGAGTTTCGGGGACGGGGGGACGGCGGGGGACACATTTCCGAGATGGGAGATGGGGGGTATAAGTTGGGGGACGGCGGGGGGATGGCAGCGGAGGGGGCGCCGCTAAGATACATACAGTACTTGAAGAATTAGTTATAAAAAGATGTATAACAATATAATTATATAACTGTAGAAGCCTAAGGAATAAGTAAAGTTAACACATAAAAGCAAAACTTAAAACTTAAAAGTTTAAACACAATAACACATTGCAATGATTTATCATTTCATTGAACTAGTGAACCACTGAACATTGAAAATCAAAATGAAAATATAGACATTGGAAAATGGAACAAGAACTAGATGTTTCATAATTTGAGTTTCATAATCATGATTCATGAATCATAATTACAATCAAGTATCATTGTATCGTCAATGTTCAAACTTCAAACTTCAAAAACATAATACAAAATAGTACAAAATAGTAAATAGTAAATGGCTCTAGGCTAATGGCCTGATGCCTCTAATGATCTAATCATCTCCAAGCTCCATGCCAATCTCCTCATCACTGGAACTACTAGATTCCACATGCTCGAGCCCATCTAAACCAATACCAACCAGCCCTGTCTGTGTAGGATCATCATCTATCTGTGCTGGCTCTTTTGGCTCTACATCCCATCTAGCTATTGAACTCTCCTTGTATGTAGTTGTGTTGCAGTCAATAAGACACAAGGCACTATGTACAGCCACAAGCTTCTCTGCCCTCCTAGAAGTAAGCATGTTCCTCTTAATGAAGTGGATGAAGCTATAAGTAGACCAGTTCCTCTCAGGAGCAGAAGAACTAGAAACCTAGGACAGCAAACAAAAGGCTAGAGTAGTAATCAAAGATCTAGGCCCATGCATAGTCCACCACAACTTGGGGTCCTCCTCTGACATAGTCTCCAAATCTACCTCGGTCGCCTCTGAATATGCCCAAACAGTGGAAAATTTTGTCCACCTAGTATGAAGCAAGCTGGCCTCTATGGGATCATACATTTTGTCAATGGCCTTCATGAACCCTTCCTTCACCTCAGCATCCTCTATAGGTGTCATTTTGTCAGGATGTGGCACATACCACTTTGGGTTCAATGCATAGGCAGCCATGTGTAAGGGGGTGTTGAGCTTCTCCCATCTACGTTGAATGATTGGATGAATATGCTCAGTGTAGAATTGCATTGCGGGGCCCCTCTCTCGCACTTCAGCCTTCATTTGATCAAGCATGGAATCAATGCACTCGTATACTCTCCAAGGGAAGGTGCATTAGAATCCCCAAATCTAATAACTTTGAAGACTAGATCAATGATGAAGACAATATATTTGGCATCAGCCCAAAAGACATCATTCTTCACCACCTCCTTAACCCTCAACCCCTGTTGTGTCTTCAACTCAGGCCATCGGTTCCACTCTGATGTCATTACAATTAGTTGCAATGCCTCTTGCAACTCAAGCATCCTCTCCAAAAGAATAAAGTATGATGCATACTGAGTCTCTCTAGGTTTCAGGAATTCCTTCTCGGAGAAGGTCCTGAAAAGTGCATGTGAAGTATGGTGGTTGCAAATAAACATCTACACATCTCTAGCATCACTCACAATTGATTTGATCTAGCTGATTTTACCCATGTCCTTAAGTGCATTATTCATAGCATGCACACAGCAAGGAGTCCACCAAATGTGTCTATAGGCTGCCTCAATCAACTTCCCTGCAACTTTACACACATGGGCCACATCTGTCACTATCTGCACCACATTTTGTGGCCCAACATCCTCTATGGCATCCTTGAGGATCTAGAACTAATAATGAGCATCCTTTCTATGCCCTGAACAATCAATAGCCCTAAGGAAATAAAGGCCCCCTGTAGATGTGACCATGATGTTGATAAGTAGACGATGCCTATTGTTTGTCCACCCATCCATGACTATGCTGCATCCACTTGTGACCCAGGTTCACTTCATCTTCTCCATCAAAATATTAATCTTGGAATAGTTCTGATCCAAGATTGTTGTCCTCAATCTAGTCTCTTGTAAAATGCCTAGGAAAATCTGATCAAAAACCTTTGATTTTCTGCCTTAGGAATTTTGACAAACACTTGTTGTGCAAACTAATGACTTGCTGGAAATTGTTTTCAGTTTGATTTGTTTTACTTTTGATTGATGCAAATGAAGTCTAAATTCTTTTCTAACAAGGCTAGACAACTACCAAAGGAATAGGAATGATATGCACGATAATTTGTATTTTCACAATGCATATAAATGACTTAATTTTATGGAAATGTGCATTTACAGCCAACTGACAATTTGTCAAACAATTTGCAGCCAAACTTCTACTCCATGATATTGCAAATTAGATCACCAATGTGTTTACAATCTTTGGAAAATGTATCTATGATTGCTTAACAAGATCATATGCAAAACTAATTCCACTCCTAATCGAACCAACTAGATGCAGACTTATTTCATATAATGCAGATTTACAAATGCAGTAACTGTTGGAGATGTTAGCAATTTTACTCTATTCTTCAGTGACTCAAAGTTCAATGCAAGACTCTTACAAATATATATATATATATATATATTTATGCAAAATTAAGAACCTGGTATAAGACACCAGAGAAAGCTATAGGCAGCCATGAAGAAGAATTGAACTCCTCTTAGAAGACATCTTTATGGTGCAGGCTGTAAGTGACTTAGTTCCATGATACCCAGCGTCCCTTCTTGTAATCAAACTGGAATTTATTCTTAATCTCCAACAGAAATCGAACCTCTTGTAGTGTAAGGCTGCACCCTTGGATTCTCTAGAACCCGTACTTCTCAAAAAAGAGACAAAATCGCTCCATATGATGTTGCTCCAACTCCTAACCAAAAGCCATGATTTTTTAACTGAAAAATAGATAAAATTGAACTCATTCTTTTGCTTTTATCCTGAAAGGATATATTTCATCCTTCCTTGAAATCGTGATACTTCCAAGCTCCTATGCTAAGCTATTTTGTCATTTTTTCCAAATGCGGTTTTCCTTGGCTGCGTTTATATTTTCTTCAAGGCTTTGACTTTAATTGGCATGAATTGGCTAAGCGCCAAAAGGCAACATTACATTGAGATAGATTCATTGTTTGAGAAAATGTGGATAATTGATGTGTAATAAATTCTTTAAATAGAATTTTTTTTTAAAAGTAGTCCTTTTTTTAGGGTGAATTAAATTTCCTCTTCCATAAAATTTCCTCTTCCATAGTTTGCCCCACCTTTTTCTTGTTGGCTTGGCATTTAAAGAGTACTCATTTTAATTTTTTCCCTCATGCCACTACTTAATCTTCTTCTTGAATGATTGATTTTTACTACTATTGAACCTTCCTCTTCCCCTTGATGAATTTCATTTCCTTCTTGGCAACTTCTCTTCAAATCAATAAGCCTCTTCCACAATGTGCAATTGAACCATGTTCAACTCATCTTGTACATCCATTCTCAGCACATTTATGTATCTTGCAACCTTATCTCGTCTGCCTTACAATGATTGGACTGTATGCTTATCTTGTAGAACTCCTTCATATAGTATTTCAAATCGAGCTCTCTACCCCAAACTTTGTAACTTCTTCAACAAGTTCAGCTAATACTCTCCAAGTAGAAGTTTTCCTTTCAATATAGCAAACATTTTGCCTCAAGGAGTGATATTTTCTTAATGCCTTATAATCATTTTGATTTTTTACTCCTTCCACATAGTGTTGCATGGCCTTTCAACTTTGGTTGAGCAATTTTTACACTCCTTGGGTCAACTACCTCGTCAAACTTAAAGTATCTTCCATCTCTGTAAGCCAACCTATCAATTCCTCTGGATTCAATGTGCCTAAGAAACTTGGAACTTCCATATTAGTTCTTCCAATTCTCACAATAGTTTTAATTGGTTGATCTTCCCCTACATCTAATTGTGATTCGTCAGCTTGCTCTTTAACCTTGTGGACATTAAAAAAAAACTATTTTCTTGCTTCTTTAAAATCACTTGCATCATCTCTTGGTGCAACTTCTCTTCTATCTACTTCAACTGAATCCAACTTCACTTGCACAACTTGTAGCAAGTCCACAATTTCATCCAATCACTCTTCACGCAATTTGCCTTTGCCTAAATCTTCTTACATTTCTCATTGTGGCATTGCCAAAAGCCCTCAGTAGTGCTCAACATAAACTTTGATCAAAGAGGACTCACTTTGTCTGCACCTACCTACAAAACACAAATTCTTTCTTGGGTGATGTAGCTTTGCACTAACCCCAAGATGCCCTTGTATCAATGAAACAATTATGAGATAGGGAAATCATAAGGTGTCTTGTCAAATGGAAGAACCTACCAAAAACTACCTAGGAGAATGAGCAATTATGCAAAAACACCTATAACTATCAAGTATTGCGAACAATACTTAAGGGGGACGGAGGGCATGATAAGCCTCAAAAAAACCTATATGCATATTATGGTTACTTGGTTGCTAACTTGTCACTTACATTATATTTGAGCACTTCTTTGGAACTTTCTTTGTTTGAATTTCTATCTAGACGTTTTAATTAGGGCTTTAGGGGTCACTCTACCCTAAATTTTCTCTATACAAAGGAATTAGGTATGCAGTTGAACATCATCAATTAACTAATTTCTTAGAAAAGTGATTTAAAGAGGTTGTCCCCTCAAAGTGGATCTATTTTTCGACATATTCTAAATTTTCCGCATTCTAGTTTCACATCACATCCAATTTGTTTGTTCTATCATCTTTCAATGTTTTTGAGTGAACTTAAATTGCTATGTTATTGGATTCTACTATTTTTCTTCATTGAATATAGAAACATCATTTGTCATAGGTCAAAAACTTGAAGCAAAAAAGTGCATAAAAGAATCCAAGGAGAATAATCCCACAAAAGCACTTTCCAAAACGGTGCAAAGAATCATTGTTGATTGTTGGAATAAGATGACCACACCTTGCATCTCCTTGTGTTTGCATTGTCTCCAAAAATTACATGGAAATACTTAATTTGCCAAAAAGAGTGGCACCATGTAGCAATGCAAAAGTTGTTGATGGATACAAGACTCTATTCCAAAGAACCTTCCTAGATCCAAATGTGGAGGATACTATTGTGGGTGAGTTTGGCAACTCCATTTCCTCAAAGAATCACACTCTTAGTGCTCTTTGAGACAAGCACAAGAAGGATGCTCATACCTGATTGTACCTCAGTGGGCAAGGTTCTATTTTCCTTCAACCTTTTGCAATCAAAGTTCTATCACAAGCATTGTTTAAACATTCTTACTATTTTTTTGCGGCTATGTCTTACGTTTTATAATTACAATGTATTGACTTTGTCTTCTATTTCAACAGCTTGTGATTTCTTCTTTGGCTGAGCAGAACTAAAGTGCATACTCCTTTATCCACTCAATTACACACAGCTAGTTGGTTGCAAATAAAATAGAAGAGTTGGTCTGTGTTTTTCAACTTGCGCCTCCTATCAGATAAGTCGACTATAAGCAGAGGTTGATAGACACTTGAGATGTAAGCCCTAAGTGTGCCACCTTGGATGCATTTGATGCATGTCTTTCTTGTCTCTTAAGATGATAAAAAGGCTCTTACATAGGATGTAGCTACTGGGAGTGGCACTGCAGTTACTTGTAGTTCAAATGAGCTGATTTATAACTTTAATGCTCTCAACTGAGAGTGAAATGATGATTATAGATAGTATTTTGTATTGATCTGTCATTTGACATTGAATTATCAGTTATGTTTATCACTATCAATTGTGTTTTCAATTATGTAGTTTTTTTGCAAATTATGGGCTATTTTGTATAATATCTGTACCAAAACCAAGGATAAAAATTGGCATAGTGGAAAACCCATATGCAACCCCATACCTGAACCAGCAAATTAGTTTTTATTCTGTTGTTTATGTTGTTTTTTCTTTTTCCTATGTACCTGGGATCTCACCAGGCCTACACTGATCAAGGGCATAGATGGGACCCCAAATCCCTAGGCATATGTCATATTAACATGACTAACATTAGCATCCTATGCTTGTTTGTCCTTGAGGCTGTAGGTTGCCTTTACCACAGGATAGAGATTTGAATGCAGTCTTGTGCATATAAATATTACCCATTTACTAGTACACCACAACCATCTAGACTTTTGCTGCTAGCTTTTTTGTTTTTTTATGTTATTTTTGTTTCTTTTCACTTAATGGTGAGTTCCACCTGCACAATTTTCAAATTTAAATAATTGGTTTTGGGGTATATAATTGTCCCATTGTGCAGGAACTGGTTGGTTACATCCATAAAAAAAATTCCAAACATTGGCATCTCCATTCTGGGAAATGCTCAGGAGATGTTACTGCTTGCTTTTTTCTATGTCTCTTGGAATTGTTCTAATACTGGAAATAGTTTCCTGGTTGTCAATTAGAGATGCATATGAATGGGATAAGGGAAAAAAAATAGAACTGGTATTTACTATATGCAATCAGAGATAATCAAAATATTCACAAGAATTAAAACATAGACAAAATGCAATATGAAGTAACATGAATAAGAAAAACACTTTCCTGCAAGCTGATTGCTTTTAAGTGCAGATCATCTGGGAGAAGTGGATGCTCAGGATACTTGTCCTCCAAGTACTGTTAAAGCACAAGCTTCGCTAGTTAGTATTTCTTATAATGTTTACATGAGAAAAGGAAACATACATGCAAAAGTAAAATAAGCATAATACAGATAATTATAATAGCAAGGAACCTCGTAATATCACCAACTACTAAGAACTCAGTCTTGATTTGGCTACTTACCAATACTATGGCAAGTGAATCTGAAATAATCACATTACCATCCACCAAAGTTGGAATAAACTGAAGGGGATTCAATTTTGTAAACTCTGCATAAGTAATGGCAATAATGTATCATTTGTAAACTGAAACTATTCAGCAGTAGGTATACTTTTGTAGTTACTTGTCCACAGTAAGATTATTATTCCTTAACTGCATAATCACGACAATCATAAAGAATTTTTGGTTCCAAACAATTAATTTGAACAGTTGTTGATCCTACCTTCACTAAATTGCTCGCTTTTCAGAAGATTCACTGCAATATACTCATAAGGTAACCCTGCACACACAAGCAAGGTCCTTTTAAATTTATACCAGTAACTCTCATCAACTTTATATGATAGAATAGGAAAATAGCACATAAACCAGTAATATAAATTAAGCATTAGCAGTACCATATGTTTTGTCGGAATACTATCATATGTAAAATAATTAATTATTTTAATATGTTAATGATATTTCACAAATATCATTAACATAAATAATAACCATAATGATTATAGTTCGTTGGTCAAGTATGTCTAGCCTGGTTGGTTATTTACCAACCATTCTTATATATATATATATATAAAGAAAGTATGGCACCTCTTTGAGCTCATAAACTCACAAAATTGTTTGTCTCCTTAAAAAAACCGAAAACCCTGCATACACAAGCAAGGTCCTTTTAAATTTATTCCAGCAACTCTCATCAACTTTATATGATAGAATAGGAAAATAGCACATAAACCAGTAATATAAATTAAGCATTAGCAGTACCATATGTTTTGTTGGAATACTATAATATGTAAAATAATTAATTATTTTAATATGTTAGTGATATTTCACAAATATCATTAACATAAATAATAACCATAATGATTATAGTTAGTTGGTCAAGTATGTCTAGCTTGGTTGGTTATTTACCAACCATATATATATATTAAGCAAGTATGGCACCTCTTTGAGCTCATAAACTCACAAAATTGTTTGTCCCCTTAAAAAAACCGAAAACCAAAAACATGATTGTTTACATTTTCCTAGGCTGGGAACCACCAAAGAACCTAAAATACTGATGAAAATGGCAGCACTTCACTTCAACTCCTTCACAAGCCCCTTCCAAGCAAGTGTGGTTAGTATTGATGAGGTATAGCCCTTCAATGATCTCCCTCAAAATTTGTACAGGCAGCAAGCAATAGCATAAAAGGGTAATTAACAACAGATTTTAATGTATCAAATCCACACCAAACAAGAACTTCAAGTAGTACGGCCTGTATGAGAGGTACAACCAACAAGCTCATATAGTACGGCCCCCTTTGTAATGTCCCACCCCAAATGGAACAATCTCTATTGCAATTTTGCTCAATTTATTTTCAATTTGACACATGGGACATTTTGTCAAACATTGTGTATGCTATTGGACTGATTTTTCAATGAGTTTTCAGATTGCAAATAACATGTAACAGCAATATCAAATAGATCACTTCATATGTTGCATTTTAGAACATCATTTAATACATTGAAAGTGCTCACAGCCATTACATTTCTGAGTATGATTAACAACAGCATATACGAACATGAATGCAAATTGAAGTTGATTCTAAGCATAGTTTAATCAATGACAATTACAACTTGATTGTGGCAGTCATATGCATGATTTATGAGCATTATTAGCAAAGAGAACCTTCAGAAATAAATATTAGTTTGTATCATAAATACCAGTTCTAGAAACTGCTAGCAATGTCATGGCCAAAACTGTAGCAGCAAAATGCCTCTTTAGAATCACGTCCAGCTTGCCACATTACCCAGCATGACATCCACGGCCTCCTAAGATAGCCCCCGTCCCAAGGAATGGACCCACGCCTTCACTATGAATTAGTGCAGGCTCAATGGTCAATGCCTAGCAGCAGATAATCCTCCAAACTCCACGCCTAGTGCAAGTATAAATGCACAAACCAAGAAATAGATGATGCCACATCCAACCTTAAAACTCTCTGAGTATGGCATCCAAGTATATGCAACAATTAAATTGTCAAAACCCTTGCCTAGCAAACACTTCATAATTTTTTGGAAAACTCTGTAATTTCCTTACTTTGTCAATGATGAATTAAACTCAGATTTCCTAATTAAATCTTCAAACCCTTATTTTGAATCCTTTCCTGTAAATTGATGAAGAACAAGCACAATCCCTAAAATGGAGTTGTCTGCAAACAGGCCTGGGAGATCTCTCACTCCTGTACCAAGTTGTTCTTCCTAAGGGATATCGTCCTCAAAAAACTATGGCTTTCAACCAGCAAACCCTCGCTGAAGCTCTTCACCAAATTTCTCAAAAACAAGAATAATAATCATCAATTCATAAAATGAGCTTCAAATGCCCTTTTATAATTCTCAACTTCACCTCAGATTCACATTTAAATTTCATTTCATTCAATTTACTTTTTAATTTTGGTGCACAACTTTATAATATAAAGTATACTTTAAAAGTCACTTATATCTCCCCTTTTAAAATGACACTTTAACTTATATTAAAAAGTATACATTAAATCACTTATATCCCTTTTATAATAAAGTCCCTTTTTAAAATATTTTAATAACGCATAAAGTTAAGTTATGTAATTTAACTTTATCATTTGACATTATTAATATTAAATGCATAAGACCAATATTAACCAATATAACTCCAGGATATAATTATGCCACCATGCCAAATATAGAAACTTTGCCAGCTGACCATACCAGTGACTTACTATAAATAGCAAGTATGAGCAACACATCCGATTGACTTACTAAAAATAGTAAGTGTGGGTCAAAGTGTCCAGAATGGCCTCCGGAAGGCACACCACAAATAAACTAGGACACTAAGCTGAAAAGTACTGAAATAGGCACCAAAAAGGCCTGTTGAAGAATCAAAGATCACCCTCAAAGGGGTCCCCTGAACACCCTGTTAGCCTACAGGGACCAGTTGGTAGACTAACCATTGCGTCTGACCACTGCCTAGGAAAAAGGGGACATTACACCCTCATAGCTCCTTCAAACACTTTCCAAAATTTGAATAACTCACACAATCAACATTAGTAACACTTTGCAAACCAAACTCATCAGAAACATCAAATACCTCAATCTTAAACAACAACTAGAAATACAACTTCACTTGCAGGAATAGTTGTGACCTTTGTATGAAGCCACCCAAACCAACTAGGGGGTTTACATCCCCAAAACCAATATTTTCAAGAGGATTTTTGTCTTCAAGAAAATTGGAGATGAACAAAAGTTCATTCTGAAGTAGAAACAAATATCAGAACATAGCTAACCCCAACAATGAGCTCTCAACCTCTTTTTATAACATTTTGAAGGGAAAATAATAATAATAATCTCCCTTTTTCCTCTACAAACTCTTTTTTCAAATTAAATAATTCATTATGTGCAAAAAACCCCCTAGTTCCTAGGCGTCCCCCTGTAGGCACAACTTAAAATGCTTTTAAATAAATAATTATACCTTAGTTGTAATAACACCCCCTTTTTTTTTGAGTTTACCAACTGATACTAAGCATTATCTCATTCAAATGACATATATTAATCAGATTTGATTTAGCAATAAACATTGAAAGAACGCATTTACAAAGCCTCAACTGTGCATTTTCAAATAAAGGTTTCAATCATGACTAACACTGCTGTTGCAATATTGTGACTTCAAAACACACTAGATTTGCTCAATAAAACATGCATTGAGAACAACTATCATTTAAAGGGGTAAATACCTTAATTGATTTGCATATTGAATCCATTACAGTACTGTTGCTGCAATCTTCTATGTAATTACAGTCAGCTCAGAACTTAACATTTCATCAGTATTCAATAAAGGGGGCACTCAGCTACAACTACAAACCATGTAAGCTCTTCCCAACTTCTTTTAACACCTTTTAGCTGTTCTACCTGCAGTCCTGCTCAAAGACAATGATTTATAACCATTTTCCAGACACTATCCAACAACTCAGTCCTGCTGTAGCTGAACACAGGGCATGGAAATGTACAGGGGCGATTTGAAAATAAATTCATATTAATTTTCTGAACACTCAAATATGCATTCAAACACCTGTGATCTCTTTCCTCATCCTAGGTGCCTCCCATTGAATGGTTTGCACCCCCAAACATGCACCCAAAATCTGTCATACACTTCCAAATATATTATTGCAAGGTTTGCATATACAGTTCAGCAGCTGTAGCAAATTGACAAGGAGAAATTTCTTTCCATAACATACCGCTGTTATAATTTTGGAACTTCAGCTACACTAAGAACCTCACCAAAGTCATCAATCATTACACAAAATAAATATACAGTAAACACCTCATGGAATAGCCATTCTGCACCCCAACAGACCCTGCTGTAGATGAATTTCTGAGCACAATCATTCAGCAACCAAGCAACTTCCAATTACCAGCTCTTCTAACAAGTTGTCCAATTGCTGCAAGAGATTCAAGAATCACTCTGAACATCAATTAACACTCCAAAGGATACCCAGACCTGTCAACATCACTCCAAACTGCATTATTCACTCCCTCCAATGAGTTTTATGTACCTTATATCAACTGCAACAGCTAGCTGGGCGCTGATTATGCACAGGGCGACTTGGTATTTATTATATAACTTTATTCCTTAAACTCCAAAATGCATTTTACCACCTCCAGTCACTCCAGTAAAACAGGGTGCCATTGTATGGGTGTTTGCAGCCAATTAAAGGCCAAAATAGAAATAAAATTGAAGAGAAAACTTCACAAGTACCTGTACAGCCTGCCAGGAAAGGGATGATTTTCCCTATAAAATAATTGGTGGCATTTCACCACACCAAACACCTGCAAATCTTTTCCACTCTAACTGATACTTTGAATGAATCTCACTGTATTTACTCAGGGAAGATCTTTCACCACCGTGGCTAATCTTCTTCAAGAGGGATTTCGTCCTCCAAAAGGCTGAGATGAACCAAGTTCAATCCCACAGAACCACAAGGGTTTCACAAGAGGAAATTAAAATATCTGCATAATGCAAATGAACTCACAAAACCTCCTTATTTACTTTTCCCGCCAAACTTTCTGAAAGATACAATTTAAAATTCACTTTTTAGTTAAAAGCTCATTTTTGCTCCAAAAAACCCTTTTATCAAAATAATGATAATATTTGATACGCAAGGTCCGAATATTATGCATCCATGATTTAAAACTTTTCATCCTTTTTCCAACGAGCTATTATACTAAGGTGCCCATTAAATTATTTTAATAAAATTAAGCAGCCTTGGTAAAATAATTAAATTAAAGCCACTAATACACCCAAGTTGCAGAAATAGTTGAAAAGCATCAGAAATTTGGAATTGAAATCTTTGAAATCTGACTGCACTGGAATGATACCGATGATGAATAATGAAAACTGGGCCCAACCGAGTGACTTACTATAAATAGACGCTCACTCCAAGAATCTTGGAGAACACACCAAGAGCCTTAATAGTGTTAATACACTTTGGAAAGTGACATAAGTGTTCTCAAGACTAATTTCATCGGCAACATCAAATAATCCCTCTGACAAGGCTGACACTCATCAAGAAGGTCAGAGCCAACTGCAATGCTAAAGAAATAAAAAAATGGCGAAACTACATTAGTTGCCTTTTTAATATTTCCTCCTCAGGACAACTTAAGCTATAGTTATTTAATTAAATAAATAAATCACCCAAGTTGTGGAAAGCATCGAAATGAGACAAATATGAAATTTTGATCAGTACCAATATGTCCCTAAGGACTTAGGATGATGAACCAAAGCAACTTGGTGACTGTCTAAAAATAGCATGCTTCTCCAAGAAGTCTGTGGAACTATGCTCCACGGGGACGCGTCCCCTGTGTTTTTATGCCGTTTCCCATACCGGGTACGAAACGGGGACACGGGGACAGCCAGGAGCCGTCCCCTTTTTCCCTCCAAATACCCGGTACTTCCAGGGGACGTAGGGACTTCTAGAAGTACCCGAAACTTCCCAGCCGTCCCTCATCTGTACCGGGTACTTCTAGCCGGGTACTTCTAGAAGTACCCTATGGCCCAGCAGCAAAAAAAACACATTTTTATAAAAAAATAAAGTTTTTTAAAATGAAAAAAAGGCATGGGCGGGCCCACAAGGGACGCCCCATGCCACTTAACCTAATTTATGTCTTATATATGCCCTAAAATGAGAAAAAGCAACTCATTTTTACATTTGGCTTGTGAAGTGAAGGAGAGCAAAAGAAGAGCAGCTAAGTGAAGGATCCCCAGATTAGTCAGTATCGTCAGACTCCAGCCTTATGTTGGGATGTTAATCCCAAAGATGCTATGCAGATTGAGGAGAATGCACATGAGGGATTGGTTGGGGTTCCATTGGTTGAGGTAGATCCTTCTATTGACATGGACACTGACACTAACTTAGACTCAAGCTCTGATGGCGAGAGTGATGCTGATTTAGACCTACCTTCTGCTGATTAGGGACCTTGGACGGTGATATGTTTTCTTAGTTTTATGTTTAGCATGTCATTTCATAGTTGAGACTTGGAGCCTTTGGGCATTTTGGTTATAATTATCAGACTTTTATATGATATGTGTGCACATTGACAATGAAAAGCATTTGAATTTTGTTAATTTGTTTGTTGATTCTCATGTGAAATCTCAATTCAAGTCTAATGATATGTATTAAGCTTATACAAATGTCTAGAATGAATGCTTTATCAATGTTATGCTATGAACATTTGAAATTTTTGTATATTTTTAAAAAATTCCCTATTTTTTTATCAGTCGTCCCCTGTCGTCCCCTAAAAAATGATCCAAAAGTACCCCCGTACCGGAAACTCGTCCCGCCGTACCGGGTACTCCCTGTCCCCGAAACCCCGTGGAGCATAGCTATGGAAGGCTCCTCAAAGGCCGAAATTGCATTCTGAAAGCGCCATGAGGCTCAACAAGATAATTTGAACTCACTACCATGAACAACACCAATGCTTGACTAATCTTGTGCTCTCCAAGAACTTTGGAGTTCTCCCTTGCTCACCAATTAGCCTACCTCACAAACCAATCGTGCTTGAAAAGGGACATTATAGGCAAGGAATAATTAATTAATTAAATTAAGTTGTCCAAACACATTAATTTTACAAACAACTTATATTTAATTTATTTATTTATTAAAGTTGGACAATTTATTAAAAAGTTGAAAAGGGACATTATAGGCAAGGAATAATTAATTAATTAAATTAAGTTGTCCAAACACATTAATTTTACAAACAACTTATATTTAATTTATTTATTTATTAAAGTTGGACAATTTATTAAAAAGTGACATATTTGGAGCCCAAAAGTCAAGTAACTCAAAAAGAAATTTTGTGGGTGTGTTCAAGTAGAGTAACAACTATAGCTAGGAGGTAGGATGGCTAGCAATCATCCAATAAGGTGTTCCTACCTACATAATTCCTTTCTATCGCATAGCTTCCACCAATAGTAGCACCACCAACACAAGATCTAGACTAATACCCAACAACATAACCAGTCACAAGGTAACCACCTTAACTAGTTTGATAGCCATATTATGATAGTAGTGAGATCCAAACCTAGCAGCAACATACGCAGTTCTAGATTGATAGCCATAAGCATCAATAGCTTACCTTGAACCAATACCAATAATGGCATAACCAAGGGTGGGTAGAAACACATAGTGTGCCAACCCCAAACCCACAGCCCTATAGATAGTAGGGGGTCATGTTGCTCTTTCTCATCAATTGAGGTCAATTCGGAAACTCAAAAGAAAGAAAGTTCTCAAGTCAATCTGTATGGCCTATGCACTACTACTATGACCTATGGCGCATCACTTTGAGGGAGAAAATGCAATATAATATTTCAATTATACAAAAATGGGTATCTAAAGGAGAGTTTGAGAAAAGAAATTGATTCTTGGCATTTTAATTTTCAAACCCCATCTTTAAGAGTGAGCAATTATTCATCTTTCTTGCCCTAGGGCGAAAACCCTTTCCGCAAAGAATATTTCGATGATGGAAACCCTCCTAGCCATTTGAGTGGATCATCTAGACTTCACTAGAGTGTTAAGTGATAAAGGATTTATGGAGGTATGTGTGGAATAGTTAATAAATCATTTCTAGATTTGTGAATATTGTTCCAATTTGAAGAAAATGGTGAAGATTTGTTGACATTTCAATTTGCGCCTCTATTGTGCAGATTGGAAATGGACAGCTAGGCACAGTTAGACTGCTCTTCAAATTAGGAGGGGAAGCTCCCTCTTTTGCTGATTATGCGTAAAAAGAAAAAGTAAACTAAATTCCTATCTTTTTATCTCGGCTGAGAACAAGGTTTATAAAACTCTTTGTGTTGCAGCTAAGATTTTCTCTGGTTTCATAACTTCAACTACAACTAGGGCTAAACTTATAACGCTTCTATCTCCTCAAGTAAATTCAGAGCAAGAGGATTTAGAAGTAACGAGGAATGATTTTGGTAAACACAAAACTTAGACAAACTTGTCTCCAAAACACATTTGAAGACTCATTGCTCTTTCAGATGTACACTGAAATAAAGTTTATGAAAGTAAAACATCAAACGATAAACCTAATCTCAGAATTCCCTCAATGGCTCATTGCTCTTTTGAAGTGTAGGCTGAAATAAAGATTATAAACACATAACATTAAACGATAAACTTGCTTTCAAAATTCCCTCAAAGGCTCATTGCTCTTTTGAGGTGTAGATCAAAATAAAGGTTATAAAAACAACAATATCATGAAAAGATCTTCAAAATCTGGATCAAAGCAAGGGTGGGCATATGATTTATTTCTTCAAAACTTTCCAACAACAAATACACGTTTGGGACAACAAATTGTGTCAAGAAGACAAACACACAATCAACGATCAACCAAATAACACTAAACAAGGTGAACAGATATTGACTAGCAAAGCTTGAAGGTACAAGGGCACAGCAATTTTGTTATAGTAATAACAGTTAAAATACAATGAGCGAGGTTGCTCTTATTTATAGACAAACACAGGAGTAGGAAACCCTAAAATCTCCTTGTGTTAACAATCAGTTCTTGCCAATCAGCAAGATTTATTTCTATGTCGAAACAAAGGTAACTAATAGTTAACTGGAAAGACTGCCTCAGTTAACTAATTCTAAAACTAAAACTAACTCCAACTGTACAAGAAATATCTCCAAGGATAGACATGCATGAAAAGTGGACAGTCAGTTAACTTGGAAAAGGCGTCAAGTTAACTGTTGTTTTAAATCCTATCTTTGGACGTGGTTGCACGTGCCTCAACTGTCAGTTTATTGCTTGTCAGCAACTTGAGCAATCCTAGAAATATCTGCACACTTCAACTGGCAGTTCACTGATTGGTAACTTTGGCGGCTCTATAACTGGAGTGATGACCTCTGTTTCTTTTGTAGCTTTATGCTTCTGATGCTTTTCTTGATTTTTCTCAATGGAAGAGTATTGCATGATGAAACCGTGAAGTTTGACTGTGAACATGGATATGTTCAGACAAGTTTTGCAAAAAAGCTAAAAATAGCTTCGCCGAGAGGCAGTTTTTACGAAAAATTCTAAGACGTGGGTTTTGCTAAGAATATCTTTTTGAATGAACCTAGAATGTTACATTTTCAAAAAAAAAATGACTTTTTTATGAACATGCAAGAACCCCTCAAAGGCAAAGGCAAAGGCAGCGAGGCAATTTTTCTCGGAGAAATTGACACATGGGTTTTGTAGGCACCTGTGTGTTGAGTAGACCTAGAATGTCAGTTTCTGAAAAAGCTGATTTTTTCATAAACACTAAAAATTGGAGGCAGCGGGGCAACTTTTTCGGAAAAATTTGGCACGTGGGTTTTGTGGCCAATTTCGTGCTAAACAAACCCAGTTGGTCGGATCTATGAAAAGATTGATTTTGCTCGAACATGCAAGAAAACCTAAGACAGAAGTAGAAGAAATTGTTGAAAGAACCCAAAATCTAAGAGAACCCAAAATGCTAGAAGTTGAAGGTTATGAATTGCTGCCTCTAAAAAAAAAATGATGCCTGGAGATATGAACTCTGGAAAAACATCCTTTTGTGCAACCTATTCTTGAAAATACGAAGAACGTTGAAAACCCCTGTCGTTTGATCCTTCAAATGGCGTAGAGAATAAAATTTTGTGTTTGGCGTTTGGAGTCAACCTACAAAAATAATGAAAAAGGATGCCTAGATGCTTGTTAAATATCATTTGGAGGTGGAAGCATCAATTAGGGCGTCCAAACCCTGATTGAAGAGCTATCTGGCATGATTGGCAATTAACTAGAAGCATTCTCCAAAATTTGGGATGCCTAGACATGAGAAAGTCTTCAAAATTCGTAACTAGAATTGACTTTGGACGCCACCTTGCCAATGTTAGAATATTTTTGAAGAATTTAAACTTTTTCTTGATAAACTACCTCCGTTGGATCCCTGATTTTGGTCGTCTGATTGATCCTGAGGTTTGGCTAACAGATTTACTGCAGAGCACAATCAAACCTGAGGAGATGTTCTTAGAAGATGCAAACCCTAAAAACTGGTTCTTATGGCTCAAATTTTTAGGCACCTTCTTGAGATAAGGTGCTTCTATTTGCCAAACAACCAATTTTCAGATGATTTTCAATTTCTTCAATTTTGACCTCCCATGCTTCAAGCTGCAGCTGTCGGTGATTGACGATTCCCACATACTAGATTTTGAATCCATCGTGAAGCTGGAAGAATTTCGGAAAGGATGACTACTTTTCAAGCTCTGAAAACTATTTTAGGAGGCTCAAATTCCTAGCTGCCCTTGGCCTGCAAGGGCGCTTTTGTGCTTCTGCGACACAATTTTCAATTTGTAACCCTTGACAAAATACTCTAGTTTGGTCTCCGTTGTTGGATATTTGACTGCTTCAGTGAACTTGCTAACAGACTCATTGTGAAGCCTGATCGTAATTGACGACTTCTTGGGAGTTGTGAAACATGAGAGTTGCATCTGATGCTCCAAAAAGTTGGGCGCCTTTTGCTAGCAGGGTGCATTTTCTTCTATATTTAGCCAATTTCTCACGTTTTTCAACTTCATTTGTCTTATAGCGTTTCCCGCTTGATCTTTGTTTTTGAGCGTTGGACAGGTCTTGTGGATTGGCAGCTGGATTCATCGCGAAGCTGGAAAGATTCTAAGAAGATGTCTTGGAGAAAACAACTATTGAAAACCTCATCTAACTGCCCAAAATGCTGGGCACCCCTGGCCAGCAACGGCACTTTTGCTCTTTTGACTTTCATTTTATCTATACATGTCCTCGATCAACAGCTACTAACATTTGTCAAGTCTCATGGACTGGCGAACAGATTCGTTGCAAAGCTAGGCTAAATCCGGAAAGATCATCTGGAGATAACCAATCCAAAGACTAACTTCTAAATGGTTTCTTTTCTAGGCGCCCCTGGCCTACAAGGGTGCTTTTATCTTGATAAACTGCCATTCTTGATGTTTGTTGCCTTGCAGCATCTTCTACTTGATCCTCGTTTTCCGGTGTTTGATGAAGTTGTTGAACTTGCTTGACAATCCATCAGAAAGCTAGCAAAATTCTGAAGAAGACCCCCAACACTGCAAAACTTAACAACTATATTTCAGCTCTTGAATTCATGGGAACCCCTGGCCTATAGGGGCCCTTTTGGCTCCAATGTTATCAATTTTCTAATGATTTTACTCTCCTTGCGCTTTGTGTTCACCATGTTGCTTGACTAGGTTTACTGCACTATCGATGACACGACCGCGTTCACCATTGTGATTGCTTTCATCACTTCACGTGCACGAGCATTGAAAAGTTGACTAAGACGTTGACTGCAAAGGCATCTCCCTTGTGACAACGCATCCTTTTTCTAGAGAATTTATTTTTTGCATTTTTCAACTTTAGAAATTCTCCTCTGTCCTTGCGCATCTTTCACCATAGAGTCTTCTATGCAGCGCCTGAAGCTTAGATTTTGATACCTAGTACTAGCCATCTGCCATTGTTGAGCTCGAAGGTCCTAACTTTTCTCCTGAAAAAGTGAAATAGACCCACCAGAGTAAAACTACCTTTTTGATGATTTTGACTTAACTAGTGTGATCGTGACGAAGAATTAACCTATCAAAATAATTTTGAGTCATTTCTGGAAAGGTCCTATTTTTGGGGTATTTCTAAAAATAGGGGCCTAAAGGCCCTAATTTCAAAATTTTCAAAATTTTGCAGGTATCTTCTTGACAATAAACCCAAAAAAACCTCATGCTTTGTTTGTCGTTCAAAAATTTCTAAGAATAGACAATTGCTATTTTCAGAGACTTTGGCTTTTGTTAACGTTTAATGACAATTTTACAAGATTTTGACCATTTTTATCAAAATGCCTTAATGTAGTAAAAATTTTATTTTGGGTACAACATTAGGCTCCGTGTGGGGACCATGTCGGATACTTACAGCATAGGAGAACTGAGAATCTCTGGATATTTAGCATAGACCAGTGTCTTGACAGTTGGGCATTGGAGTCAGGATTTTTTCAAAACACCTATTGGTTGGAGTTTTCCTAAATCACCTAAAAACAAGACTGTCTAAGAAATCACCTAGAACATGACAAAACTTTACGAAACGGGGAAGTACATTACGACATAACAAAAAACAGAAAGAAAATTACTCCACCGCCGAAGGAATGAAGTGCTTTAGATATTGTCCGTTGTATGGCAGCGAGAAGAGCCTTCCATCCATGTTGCTTCTGCCTGAAAGACTTTACTTCTCTTTTGATGGGTATTGCAGGAGACAATCCCTCTGGGATGAAGATTCTCAGGTTTTCATATATCCAGGCAAAGGTACTTTGACAAAAGTCAGAATATGACGCAAATGGGGAAGCTAATACCACTGAGGCATCAATTTTGTTGTCGTGCATCCTCGGGATGTCAAAATCTTCAAACCAGTCAATCGAATTCCAAACTCGATTTCTATAATGTCATAGGTGATCCTTTCTAACCTGAGAATATCCTTCGATTGGCAGATCGATCAGCTCTACATCCCCTTTAACACATAGGAGTTTTATTCCCATGTATTCGGCATTTTGGAGGCCTAACAAAAGTGCCTCTTTTTCAACTTTAGTGAATTCCGATTGCAAGCAATATGCAACTGGGTACAACTGCCCTTTAGGGGAGATGATCATTTCCCCTAGTCCTGAACCTGCAGTCGAACAACCCCCATTGAACTGCATTGTCTATAACTTAGTATCCTCTGTCAATTTCTTTTTAGAACAAGCAATGTTCTGGTCTTTAGTTTCTAACTCTGACAACGTCACATAATTACCAAGACCCATTTCTTGATATAGAATCTGGGCTAGGGGGTCTGGGGATTTCACCACTATGAATCAGGATTTGGGCTCAGGATCTATCTTGATTTTGCCCTCCTTTACAGGAATGGTTGCAAACAACCAATCTAACTGCATTGTACCACAAAGATCTCTGTAGAAACTCAACCTCAACATCTCATAGCTAGCTGGAATGTCAGCCACTAGGATATTCATCATTAACTTTTTCTCCAGACAAGCTGCCAACCTTAAGCATCCTTTATTGCCCGGCCAATGGCATCGACTTAGATTCAAATGAGTAACACTTGTCCTACATCTTAGTGCATGAAAGTCGTAATGCATTCATCACTTGTAGAGGCATGACATTGTCTGAGGCTCCTGAATCTATGATTCAATTGCTTAGTTTGAATCCTCCTATATAGAGAGATATATAGAAGGGTTTAGGCTTTTCTCCTGCTGGAACAAATGACTCAAGCAATGTAGGCTGAATGACAGCCTCTTTCTTTACATATTGCATTATTTTGTCCAGTTGCTCAGGGTGATCACGGAGATACTCCATTTGTGAAATCTTAACCTTGGTCTTCATCATGGAGTTTACAATGTCAAAGTTTGCTAAAGACGGGTCTTGAGCAACCGCTTTAGCATTCTCTTGTGAATTTTTAAAAGTGGAAGTTGCAACCACTTCCTTAATTTGTTCTTTAGCTATCCACCTCTCTTCTTCCTTTTGCGCTTTCAAGTGTGGAGCACATGTAAACACAGGCATTGAATGTCTTTCGTGATTTACTGCAAGAGAGTAGTGGCGGGGGGCTTCTTTTTCTTCAATAACGGGTTCAAAGTATCCCGCAGTGGAGTTGCCATTGAAGTTGTCTGTCTATGGTAAGACAACATTCAAACTTGTTGATGGGACAAAACTTGAGCTAGGTGTAGCATCAGTGTATCCCATAGTCCGATTCATTCTTAAGTTCTCAAGACATGTAGTACCAGTATGTGCATCAGTCTCATGGAAAGAACAAAATACTGCATTGTGTGCAGCTTCAACTATTTGTCTTGGTGGAGGTGTTGGCAACCGTGGCCTAGAAAAAGGCTGAAAATTATTTCCTTTTTGCTAGTACGATTGTTGAGGTTGGTGTGGCGGTAGTGCAAGCATTTCATTGGCTACCCTTGGTAGCAATGGATCTGTAGAACTCTGAACTAGAGGTCTGATTGAGTCCTCCATCTTGCCAAAGGTGATCATATTATCCTCGAATTTCTAGACACCTTCTTGAGATAAGGTGCTTTTTTTTGCCAGACTTAACCAATTTTCAAGTGATTTTAAATTTCTTCAATTTTGACCTCCCGTGCTTCAAGCTACAGTCATCGGTGATTAACGATTCTCGTGGACTGGATGTTGAATCCTTTGTAAAGCTAGAAGAATTTCAGAAAGGATGACTGGCTTTGCAAGCTCTGAAAATTGCTTTAGGAGGCTCAAATTCCTAGGTACCCCTGGCCTACAAGGGCGCTTTTCTACTTTTGAGACGCAATTTTCAATTTGTAACCCTTGACGAAATACTCCAGTTTGGTCTCCGTTGCTGGATATTTGACTGCTTCGATGAACTTGCTGACGGACTCATCGCGAAGCTTGATCGTAATTGAGGACTTCTTGGGAATTGTGAAACACGAAAGTTGCATCTAATGCTCCAAAAAGTTGAGCGCCTTTTGCTAGCAGGGTGAATTTTCTTCTATACTTAGCCAATTTTTCACGTTTTTCAACTTCATTTGTCTTACAGCATTTCCCGCTTGATCTTTGTTTGTGAGCATTGGACAGGTCCTGTGGATTGGCAACTGGATTCATCACGAAGCTGCAAGGATTCTAAGAAGATGTCTTGGAGAAAACAACTACTAAAAAACCTCATTTGACTGCCCAAAATGTTGGGTGCCCCTGGCCAGCAAGGGTGCTTTTGCTCTTGACTTTCATTTCATCCTTCATTTTATGTGTCCGCTCGATCAACAGATACTGACATTTGTCAAGTCTTGTGGACTGGCAAACAGATTCGTTGCAAAGCTAGGCTGAATACGGAAAGATCATCTAGAGATAACCAATCCAAAGACTGACTTCTAAATGGTTTCTTTTTTGGGCGCCACTGGCCTACAAGGGCGCTTTTATCTTAATAGACTGCCATTCTTGATGTTTGTTGCCTTGCAACATCTTCCACTTGATCCCCGTTTGCCGTTGTTTAATGAAGCTGTTGAACTTGCTTGACAATCCATCGGAAAGCTAGAAAAATTCTAAAGAAAACCCCCAACACTGTAAAACTCAACAGCTGTATTTGAGCTCTTGAATTCATGGGCGCACCTGGCCTGCAGGGGCGCTTTTGGCTCTAGTGTTATCAATTTTTTGATGATTTTACTCTCCTTGCACTTTGCGTTCACCATGTTGTTTGACTGGGTTGACCGTGTTGTCGACGATGTGACTACGTTCACCGTTGTGATTGTTTTCATCACTTCACGTGCATGGGCATTGAAAATTTGACTAAGACATTGACTACAAAGGCATCTCCCTTGTGACAAGGCATCCTTTTTCAAGACCTAGTTTATTTTTTGCATTTTTCAACTTTTGAAATTCTCCTCCATCCTTGCACATCTTTCAAGCATCTTTCGCCATAGAGTCTTCTATGCAGTTCCTGAAGCTTAGATTTTGATACTTGGTACTGGCCATCTACCATTGTTGACCTCGAAGGTCTTAACTTTTCTCCTAAAAAAGTGAGATAGACCCACCAGAGCAAAACTGACTTTTTGATGATTTTGACTTAACCAGTGTGATCGTGATGAAGAATTAACCTATCAAAATCATTTTGAGTCATTTTTGGAAAGGTTCTATTTTTAGGGTTTGTCTAAAAATAGGGGCCTAAAACCCTAATTTCAAAATTTTCAAAATTTTGCAAGTATCTTCTTAACAATAAACCTAGAAAAACCTAATGCTTCGTTTGTCATTTAGAAATTTCTAAGAATAGACAATTGCTGTTTTCAAAGACTTTGACTCTTGTTGACTTTTGATGACAATGTTACAAGATTTTGACCACTTTTATCAAAATGCCTTAATGAAGCAAAAACATTATTTTGGGTACAACAAGATTGAATGAAAGAGTCATTTGCTAGCAAATTTCTATCAATTACTTGTTGATAAGGAACCAGCAAGCAAGCCGTACCATTTGGAGGTTACCATAGTAGGTCATGACAATTGTTAGTTGCTACAAATTGCTTAGAACTGAGCCATACAGATATGAAGGGAGGTATTTGGAGAGTTTGAGAGTGGGCGACCAATTTGGGAGGAATTTGGAGGGTTTTAAACCCTAGCCGCACCATTAGCTGGTGAGCATTGACTTCATATGCATCCTATTAAGGATATCAAAAGGGGGGTCATACCAATTGTAACAAGCAAATTTTATGCATACTATCATTCTAATTTATAGTGGTTCCAACAATCCATTCCATTGTCATTTCAGCTAAGATCTGAAGGTTAGGGATGTATTTATCTTCATTTCAAATAAGAACTAGATGTATGCAATTCTAAGTTTATCAAATGAAAATATTGGTGTGACATTTCCAGCCATAGATGTATTGTCCTTGTGTGCAGCTATGTTTAGATAAATTTCAGTTGAAAAACATTGATATTTTGTTATAGCTGTGTGAATAGTGGTTAGATCAAAGTAAATCAGTTTCTCGCATTTATTCAGTTCATGAGCATTTTGTCAAAAAATTGTCAAAATTACAGAAAAAAATTGGTTAGGGATATTTCAAAAATCTCCATAACTTGCCAAAAACTTGCCATCACAACTCTACAAGTTTACTCCAAGAAATCTCACCGCAAGAAAATTTTGGTGAGTACTTGGCAAGTGAGTCTGCAAACTGTTGATGTTTTAGGTAGCTTCGGGAGGCATTACCCAGAAAAGATTCGCATATAAGCCAGTCGGCCAAATCATAAACAGTTATTGAATTTGTTGGGTCGGCTCAAGTGAAAAATGACACCTGGATTTGTATATATAGGAGAGAGACTCTCCTCATTCAAACATTCATTCATTCGCCATTTTGTGATCAAGAAGAAGGTTTTCTATTGCTTAGAAGTTCGCACTACTTTAGTGTTGGGTTATATTATTGTACTCTGCCTATCTTGGCTGATTCTCAAGTGCTATTTTTTCACTGTTGTACCTGATCTATTATTAGTAAAGTCTTGTTGGGTTTTTCTCCCTTGAGTAGAAGGGTTTTCCCAAGATAAAAATTATGTGTTCACTGTTCTATATTTATTTTTTCTGCTTACTATTCATATCTGATCCAAAATTAACATGGTATTAGAGCCAAGGTTCAGGAAAAACTAATCAGATTTGACTAAGCATTGTGTGAAAGACATTCTTTGTTTAGGGCAGTTACTCGGAAAAGAAGATGGTGACCAGTGTCAAGGTAGAAGATAGGCTTGATGGGGCTTCAAACTTCAACTCTTGGAAGTTTAGGGTACTCATTACCTTAGAAGAGAATGATCTTCTAGAATTCATAGAAGCTAACATGCCTAAGCCGTCAGAAGACTCAAAGAAAATCCAATGGAAGAAAAATGGTACGAAGGCTAGAAAGATCATGATAGACTCCGTGAAGGACCACCTAGTACCAATCATCTCCAAGATGAAGACAACTAAAGAAATGTTTGATGTACTAAAAAGTCTGTATGAGATCAACAATCCCAGCAGAGCCCTTGTCCTGAGACAATAGCTCCATCATGTAAAAATGGCTAGACGGGAGTCAATCATTTTATTCTTTATGAAGATCTCTGATCTGAGAGATCAGTTGAGCACTATTGGGGATATAGTTGCAGATAGAGATCTTGTTATATTGGCTCTAAATGGTCTTCCCTAGTCTTGGGAACCTTTCATTCAGAGCATCAGTGGGAGATCCAAGTTGCCCAAGTTTGATTGCCTATGGGCTGACTGTACTCAGGAAGAAACCAGACTGGCAGCAAGAGGAAATGGACGAAACTCCCATAATGAAGAAAGTCAAGTTCTTGTTGCACATGCTACTAGAGAAAGAGGCAAAGGAAGAGAAGGAAAAAGAGGCACCGTCAAGAGAAATAAAGACAGAAAAGCAAATTATGTTCCAGAATCTAAAAAGAAGGATCTCTCTCATATTCAATGCTACAGGTGTGACAAGTATGGACACTATGCCCGAGACTGTAAATTAAAGTTAAAGCAACATGTTTCTACTGCAGACATTGACTAAGAGTCATCTCAGAAGGAGTCAAGACATTCAAAAGACGATTCAGAAGGATTCCTATTCATCTTCGCTGTTTCAAGTAATGTACCAATTGATAGTGATCCTTGGTTGATAGATAATGGTGCTTCACGTCACATTACAGGCTACAGAGAGCATCTTACAGACTTAGTAGAGAAAGAGTCTAATTTATAGGTTATAATTGGAGATGATGCTAGTTATGTTGTAAAGGGAGTTGGGGCCACTTCCTTCCAGCTACATTCGGGTATCCCTCTTCAATTGAGTGATATATTGTTCGTACCACGGATCAAAAGGAACCTTGTCTCCATTTCAGCCTTGGAGGACAAAGGGTACAAGGTTGCCTTCTCTGAAGGAAAGGTTCTTGCATGGCCCAAGAACTCCAACATAAATTCAGCTCGTGTGATTGGTATTCCTCAGGAGAGCCTATACAGATTGTCAATACGTCCAGTTCAGGCATTATTACACGGCTCTATCAGTCTGAGTGAGCTATGGCATAGGAGACTTGCTCACTTACATTACAAAGCCCTTCCAACTATGGAGAAGATGGTTACTAGTCTTCCGAAGCTCAGTTTAGAGCATGATGGCATCTGCAGAGGATGCGCACTTGGTAAGAATACCAAGAGTCCCTTCCATAGCAACGATAGTAGATCCAAGGGGATCTTAGATCTTATTCATTCAGATTTGTGTGGATTGATGTCTGTGGCGTCACTGAGTGGATTTTGGTACTATGTGACTTTCATCGATGATTATTCCCAGAAGACTTGGATTTACTTCTTGAAATCCAAGTAGTCTGAGGAAGTCCTTGATAGATTCTGAGAATTCAAGGCACAAGTTGAGAACATGTCTGGGAAGAGGATTAAGGTTCTGAGATCAAATAATGGAGGGGAATACACTTCCGGAGGATTTCCTAATTTATGCATTGAGGCAGGGATCAAGAGGGAGTTATGTGTTCCGTACAACCCTCAGCAAAATGGAGTTGTCGAAAGAAAGAACAGATCTATAGTAAAGGCAGCTAAGCCTATGATCCATGATTAGAGTTTGCATAGTTTCCTATGGGCAGAGGCTTCCAGAACCGCAGTATATGTTCAAAACATAAGTCCTCATTGGATATTGGGGAACATGACTCCAGAGGAGGCCTTCACAAGTGTGAAGCCTGAAGTTAGCCACTTGAGGATATTTGGCTGTCCTATGTACATTCATGTGCCCAAGGACAAAAGAACAAAACCGGAAGCTTCAAGCAAGAAGGGTATATTTGTGGGCTACAGTGAGTCTTCAAAGGCTTACAGAATATATATCCTAGGACAGAAACAGATTGAGATCAGCCGGGATGTCTCCTTCGAAGAGGAGGTAGCCTTCATGAGATCTAAAGGATATTACATGGAGATAGATAGTGAGGAACAGGAGGCTCCAAAGGATATGGATTCATCCCTCGATTATACTCCTGACATTCAAAGGGAGTCTAACGAACCAGCTGAGACTATTGATCCAGTTGATCCTATAGAACCAACTGATGGGCCTATAGATATTGCCATAGGTTGGAAGAGGCCCCTGTGGGCTCGACAAACCATGTAGGAGGCAGAAAAATATGCAACTCCCCGAGGCACTTTCAAGGAGAGCAAGAGACCTCAGAAGTTCCCAGGTTATGTGGCATTAATGAGTCACATCATTGATTTTGAGCCTTCCAGTTATGAGGAGGCATCTAACCAACAGGTATGGAGAGATGCGATGACAGAAGAGCATCAGTCCATCATTAAAAATGACATATGGGATGTTCCAAGACCTAAAGGGAAGTCAGTAGTGACTTCCAAATGGCTCTACAAAATCAAGCATTGAGCTGATGGCAGCATTGAGAAACACAAGGCGAAATTTGTAGCAAGAGGATTCTCTCAAAAGGAGGGAATCGATTATGAGGAGACATTTGCTCTTGTTGCTCGAAACACTTCCATCAGGACGATTATTGCTATTGCCTCCGCCGAGGGCTGGAAGTTACATCAAATGGATGTAAAGACAGCATTTCTAAATGGTGTGATTGAGGAAGAAGTGTTTATTGAGCAGCCAAACGGCTTTGTGATTCATGGGAAGGAGTCTCATGTGTGCAGATTGAAGATGGCTTTGTACAGTCTTAAACAAGCACCTCATGCATGGTATGAAAGGATTGATAGATATTTGATGAGTTTGGGTTTCACCAAGAATGATGCAGATTCCAACCTTATTTCAAGATTGTTGATGGTGAGGCCTTGATCTTGGTCCTTTATGTTGATCTATTTCTCACTAGAGCAGAGAAGCTCATTGTCCAATGTAAGAAGGAGTTAGCCTCCGAGTTTGAGATGAAGGACCTTGGCCTTATGCATTACTTCCTAGGACTAGAAGTATGGCAGAGACCTAATGAGATCTTCCTAAGTCAAGGGAAATACACTATAGATTTTGTAGATCCCATGGCTAGACAATTGATCGAGTCATTGATTTGAAGAAGTTGAATGACTCAGCTTCCAATTCAGATTTGGTAGATCCCACCATGTATAGACAATTGATCAGGTCATTGATGTACTTGGTCAACACCAGACTAGACATCTATTTTGCAGTGAGTGCTCTCAACCAATTCATGTGTGAGCCAAGACAGATACATCTGGTTGCAGCAAAGCATGTACTGAGATACTTGCGTGGTACTGTGGGATATGGCTTGAGGTATGCTTCCAGTGGAGATCTGAGATTACAGGAATATTCTGATTTTGACTGGGTTGGGAGTGTGGCTGATAAAAAGAGCACCTCCAGGTGTTTCTTCAGCTTGGGGTCTAACATGATTTCTTGGTGTAGCAGGAAGCAATCCTCTATGGCACTAAGCACAACAGAGGTTAAGTATATTGCAGCATGTGTAGCAGCCCGTGAAGCAGTATGGCTTCGAAAGCTCCTTGTAGGATTGTTTGGTCAAATGTTAGAGCCGACATTGATTCACTGTGATAACCAGAGTTGTGTAAAGCTCTCAATGAATCCTATATTTCATGATAGGTCGAAGCATGTGAAGATCAAGTATCATTACATCAGAGATATGGTACTGAGGAAAGCAATCTCGGTCCAGTATATTTGTACTAATGATCAGACGATTGATATCCTCACCAAGCCTCTTTCCAGGGTAAAGTTTGTATACTTCCAAGACAAGCTTGGAGTGGTGGAGAATGTCGCCCTTGCTGAGAGGGACTCACAGCATCATTAAGATATTTTCCCTATGTCAGGGGAATGGACAGAACGATGGACTCATCTGCCATAGCGTAAATTTCTCTGAGACAGAGAAATATGAGGTGAAAGCCCTTGTACAGAACACATCTCTAAGACAGAGTTGTGTTTCCCACAATTGGGTGTAGCCATTGTGGACGTCATGTTGAGAGAGTCCATGACAAGACATGATACCCTTGAGTGGGACTCAACGAAGACTTTCCTATGAATACCTCCCTAGCTAAGAGGGAGTGTTGATGTTTTGGGTAGCTTCAAGAGGCATTACCCAGAAAAGATTCTCATATAAGCCAGTCAACTAAATCATAAACAATTATTGAATTTGTTGGATCGGCTCAAGTGAAGAATGACGCCTAGATTTGTATATATAGGAGAGAGACTCTAATCATTCAAACATTCATTCATTCATTTGCCATTTTGTCATCAAGAAGAAGGTTCGCTACTCAAGAAGGAGGTTCGCTATTGCTCAAAAGTTCGCACTACTTCAGTGCTGGGTTATATTATTGTACTATGCCTAACTTGGTTGATTCTCAAGTGCTATTTTTGCACTATTGTACCTGATCTATTATTAGTAAAGTCTTGTTGGGTTTTTCTCCCTTGAGTAGAAGGGTTTTCCCAAGATAAAAATTTTGTGTTCACTATTCTGTGTTTATTTTTTCTGCTTACTATTCATATCTGATCCAAAATTAACACAAACTATGACTAGTATAATTCCTTAGCAAATAGTGAATCTAGCCAATAAAAAACCATTAAAACATTCTCAAGGGGAATGGAAGAAGAATAGCTATTGGCAGAAAAAGCATAACAGGTAACATGGCAATATTGCTTCTACAAGTGATTCAGATGAAGAAGATTTCTTCTATGTTGCAAAAACTCAAGCATCCACTTTTGCAATCCAATATGATATATTGATTCCAGGGCTTCCAGACAAATGATAGGAGAACAAAAGTGGTTTTATAATCTCACACCATCAACTTCACATGGGCAAGTTTCCCTTGGTGAAGATACATTATATGAAGTGCAAGGCACTGGAGATGTTTCACTACCACTCAAAACTCACAAATGTCAACTATTAAGGTTCCATATGTTACGAGGCTCACCAAGAACCTTCTATCCATAAGTCAATTGCTAGAGCACAACTTAAAGGATGAATTTGATTGTCATAATGGTGAGAAGATATGTCTCATTTGAGACAAGACTATTAATGGTGAAGTTGTTGCTCATGCTTCAGAGGTTAGAAAAATGTTTCAACTTATTGATGTCACTCATAGAGACAAGGCTCTTGCAGCCAAAACCAATTCATCCACTACTCTTGGGCAAAGAAGATTTGGCCATCTCAATTTTGGCTACCTTCTTACCTCAAGTAAAAGAGATATGGTGTAAGGACTTCCCCCCATGCAAAAGCATAGAAGTTCTTTGCTCCAACTATTTTGCTTGGAAGCAACATTAGGATCCTTTTCCTACTACAAAAACACAAACCTCTAGTCCCTTAGAGTTGGTGCACACCGATCTATGTGGACCTATGACAACCAGTCATAAGAATGCCCAATATTTATGCTTTTTGTGGAGGACTATTCACAAAAAATGTGGGTCCATTGCTTGACTCACAAAGATCAAGCTTTTGAGAAATTCAAAGCATTTTGACCCACTACAAAAAGGTATTGTGGTCACTCTCTCTTAGAGCCCTCGCTTTTTGTGGAGGACTATTCACAAAAAATGTGGGTCCATTGCTTGACTCACAAAGATCAAGCTTTTGAGAAATTAAAAGCATTTTGACCCACTACAAAAAGGTATTTTGGTCACTCTCTCTTAGAGCCCTCCACTCACATCGAGGGGGAGAATTCACTAGTAAGGAATTTTCACACAACCTACAAGAACATGGGATCAAAAAATAGTTGGCCATTACCTCCATGCCTCAACAAAATGGTACTGTAGAGAGGCATAAGTGTACTGTTGTAGAAATGTCATGATGTATGTTAAGGATGCAGATATAGCTCTTGCATTTTGGGCTAAAGCAATTCATATAGTTGTGTACTTGTCAAATTAGGCACCCACCAAAGTGCTTGAAAATATTACACTTAAAGAAGCATGGACTAGGAAGAAGCCCTAAATTTTACATCTTAGAGTGTTTGGGTGTACAATTTTCATGCATGTTCCCAACATGCAAAGGACAAAGTTGGATAACAAGTGCTTGAAATGTTTTTTTTATATAGTTCAAAGTCAAAAGGGATATTGACTTATGGATACAATGACAAAGGTCTATGTCAACAAGGATGATTTTTATAAGCAAAAAGGATGCAACACCTCTTCCTCGCCATCACTTGTCAATTATCAAACACCAAAAATGACTAAACTTGAAGATGAGGAAATTGATGAAAAAGCACAATAAGAGACTTTGTTTGCAATGGATTAGTTTCTAGCTCTATCTCTAGGTCAATCTTCATCTTTTGTGCACAAAAATTTTCCTAAGTGATATTATACCACAATGAAGGATGCAAAGGTAGATACATTTGCAAATAAGTCTAGCACTAAGCCAAAATACTTGGAGCAAGTCTCATGAGAAAGTCAATTTGGCTCTAATGTACAGTGTTATTCAAAGTTTTGAACTAGAAATAGTACAAAATCTCTTGAGTGGCCACCTTGGAAAGATGCCATTGATGCAAAATATCAAGAATTGTTGAGGAACAACACATGGAAACTTATTGATTTTCCACCATGGAAGAAAACTATTGGATGTAAATGGGTCTTCAAAATCAAATAGAAGGCAAACAATAGCATCAACAAGTACAAATCCTGACATGTGGCTACGGGATATGCACAAAAGGAAAGTTTTGACTATGATGAAACTTTTGCCCCCTCAACAAAGATCAAGACTATCCAAATGTTTTTGAAAATGGCAATGCAGTTTGGTTGGAAAGTTCATCAAATGGATGTCAAGAGTACCATTCTTAATGGAAATCTCAAAGACGAAATCACAAGCTCCCTGAGCCTAGTACATCAAGATTGATGAACATCTACTTCAAAATGGATTTGCCAAGAACCCTTATGATCCCAATCTCTACCTCAAAGAGCAAGGGGGAGATTGTGATTTTGATTGTATATGTCAATCTAATCATCATAAGGAGTTCTCCCAAATGATTGCAGCAATCTCAAATGATCATTCAACATGACAAATCTCAAGCTCCTACATTATTTTCTTGGACTTGAAGTATGACAGTAGAAGAATCATATTTCTCTCTCTTAGATGAAATATGCCGAGACATTGCTCGAGAAATTTAGAATGGAAGCTAGCAAACCTATGCCAAACCCCATGGAGACAAAATTGAAAATTTCCTGCAATGATTCATCACCTCAAATGAATGCTACTCTTTATTGCAAGTTGATTGGGAGTCTCATTTACTTGACCTACACTAGGCTTGATATTAGCTATGGTATCAGCTATCTCTCCAGGTTTATGCAAGAACCTAAGGTTGATATTAGCTATGCTATCAGCTATCTCTCTAGGTTTAAGCAAGAACCTAAGGTTGCCCATTGGAAAGAAAAAAACAGTGTTTTGAGATACATCAATGGTACAATGGAATATAGCTTGGAATGCAAAAAGACTGCAATTCTTGTGGATGATAGGAAGTCTACTTCAGGCTTTCTTTTCTTTTTGGGATTCCATCCAATATCTTGAGGGAGCAAAAAGAAAACCATTGTTACTTGCTCTTCCACAAAGGAAAAATATCACATAGCAAGTGGAGTTGTCTATGAGGTGATATGGTTACGTCACATTTTGACAAACATGGGTGTTCCCAAGACTCATCCTATAGCTTTGTTTTGTGACAAGCAAAGTGTGTTGAAGGTTGTTTGAAATCTTGTTTTTCATGAGTGCATGAAACACATTGAAGTTCAATTGCACTACACTTATTAACATGTCCAACAACTAAATATCCAGCTCAAGTATTGTTTCACTCAAGAGCAATGCACTAACATATTTACAAAATCTCTAGCAGCAATGAAGTTCAAAACTTTTTGAACTTTCTTAATTTGTTCTCTTGAGCATATGTTGTAATAAGGGGGGAGGGGGTTGGAATATTTCAATATTATACATTACATCATAAAATAACTAACTACTGTAATATGTTAATAATATTTCACAAATATTATGGGAGCAAGATGTCGCTGCATCGACCTTTGCTCACCGTGATTAGGGTTTCCTACAGTCGGGATGGGTGTGCGTTTCCTATTTTTTATCGCTTTGCAAGTCGACGACCGACACCATACGCAGAGGTTGTGAGGCGATTCTCAAAGCTGGGTGGTGGGCATTCCTCAGTAGGGCAGAATGGGGGGTTTGGGCGATTGCAAAACCGCGCACAAGGGGCGCCTTATGGTCGAGCGTCGGTACTGAAGGAGGTTTGGAATATGGAGGGGGCTCATACGAGGAGATTGGGGAAAAATAGAATGGATCCGGGAGTAGAAAAAGAGCACAGATCCTTGCATTGTGCAGGAAAAACCCCCTCTATTTCACTCAATGGGGATATTGCAGCTGAAGTGTCTGAGAATGCTAAGTATTTTGCGGAGTTGGGTCTGATTGGGAGATTTCGGGCAGGGGTTTTGGCCATGCCTTACTGATTTGCACCACTGGATTACTGATACCTAGCGCCCCATATTAGATGGTGAAGTTCAAATATACCCCAATGCAAGGGGGGTTTTCGTGGTGGTGTTCGATAATGTGAAGGATAGGAATGTTGTTCTTTGCGATTACCAATGGAGTTGGGAAGACAAACATTTGCTAATGCTGAAGTCGTGGCACCCCGCTTTCAATCCAACCACCGAATCTTTTGATTTGGCACCACTTTGGGTAAGGCTTCTGAATCTCCCTTTACACTTTTGGTTTGAATCATGTTTCGAAGCCATTGGAAACTCGTTGGGGAAATTTCTGGGGGTTGATGAGGGTTCTCTAAATTTTTTGCATACTACTTATGCACGTATATTGGTAGAAATGGATATTACAAAAGACCTCCCCACAGATGCGTAAATGAAATTTTCAAGCGGAGAATGGAAACAGATGCTTGACTATGAAGGATTACCATTTCGTTGTCGCAGATGCTTCAACACTGGTCATGTTGCTGATCAGTGTTCTAAGTGTAAGAAGGTTAATCTAGCCACTTGGTGGAAAGAGGTCTCTCCTCAACACTATTCGGTGGAGCAAGAGTGCCTGGGTGGAAAAGCTATTGCTGAGGATCCAATTGGTACAGCCACCAACAAAGAATCCCCATAGAAGGCTCAAGTGTAGGCGGTGGGTAATGTTAGGCAGGGCAATGTCCCAAAAGAAGAGTTGGGTGGACGTTTTGAGTGTTTGAGCATGGATTCCTCTAAAGGAGGGAGAATTCTAGATGAGAATTTGGGGGAGCCTACATGGACAGATGATCAGGAAGAGATTTGGCATAAGGTTTTGTTGTACCCAAACCAAATTTTTTGCTTCATTAAGGCATTTTGCTTAAAAGAGTCTAAACCTTGTTAAAATGATGTCAAAATACAGTTTTTGGGCAAATCAAGTATGGACTTTGGACATTGTCATGTCAGTCATCAACAGCAATTGGTCAGTACCTGGAGGTCAGAACCTAAAACTGGGACTCAAAGCAGGACATGTTATGATAGAGAAGTGCTTCACGACAAAATTATACTCCTACAAGACCAATTCAATGGCCAGAACGGTGTTTACGAAGGCAGAAACAGATCAAGACATTTTGCAGAAAGTAAATCTGCGCCCTTGTAGCCCAGGGGCACCCTTCTTTTTGAAGACTTAGATTTGGTTGCTTTCGTTTGCAAATACATTCAATCTCTTCAGAATTTGACCAGCTTTCCAACGAGCTACCAAGCAAGGTCATCTGAGGTGCAAAACTCCAGCAATCGAAGGCGAAAGCTGAAGGTACGAAGAGAATGCATGTCACAGAGACTGTCAAATTTACAGTTTTTGCGCCCCTATAGCCCAGGGGCGCCCTTGAATTTGACCCCTCAAATGGATGAATCTGTAAAATCTGTTTCCAAGGGATCCTTTCTAGTTCAGTTCAGCTCCGCAATGCACTAGTTCGTAAGATGATCCGACATACTGAGTGATCGTGACAGAGGTTCTACCGAGCATGTAAAACAGAGGGTGGAAAAATGTAGAAATACACACCTATACCTCTATAGGCCAAGGGCACCTAGCCTTTAGGCCTGCCAGATGGGGTTTTTAGCAATCACAGTCTTCACAAGACTTATGCGAAATTCTCCCAGCTATCCAGCGAGTCCAACCATCAGCTCCCGGGACTTATCAAACGCTCGTACATGAAGGGTCAGTGGAGATTGCTGAAGAAATCAGACAACCAAAAAAATGGCTAAGTGTGGGAAATACACACTCCCTTGGAAAAGGCACCCTTCTTTTTGAGGTCTTAGAAGCAGTTTTTTCACTTCGTCACCTCCAGAGACATCTCTTCTCAATACTTCTAGCTACGCAGAGAGATTGTCCGTGCGCGAATCGAAGCACTCCAGCTCCCGGTGTCAGGGGTCAAAGTATGGCGTCTGGATGAAAGTTACACTTTTGTCAAATTAGTGATTGCGCCTTCACAGGCTAGGGGCGCCCTTGCTTTCGGGGTTCCTAATGCAGCTTTCAGGTGCCTTACATATAGTCGTTGGTTGCGGAATTTTTCCAGTCACGCAATGAACCTATCATTCAGTCAGTAGGGGTTCATCGTTCACCGGTAGCGGCAGTTTGAAGCGTCAGATGGAAAAACAGAGAAATGGCCAAGTCTGGAGATCTTGCATCAATTTAATCAAAGGCGCCTAATTTTTTGAGGTGTAAAACGTTGTTTTTAGCAGTTGTAGCTCCCAGCAGACATTTCATCTTTGCTCTGACGGCTTCGCGGTGGATATCTCAGCTCAGTCACCGCCTCAATCAGGCATCCAGAAATCAGAGCTGAACAGGGGAAACTGCAACTTTTCAGTGAGCTATAAAATAAGAAGTTAGCGAAAAATCTCATAACATTTGCAAATGGACGCTTGGAAAGTCAAATTTGGCCTTTTCAGAATCAGTGAATTTTTTTGAGTGCACCCAGATGTTGAGATTTTTATTAAAATAATATTAAATTCAACTTTTTGCATGCAAGCATTAAATGGGCGATTTTCTTCAATATTTCAATATTGGCGCCCTTTGAAATATTAAATTGCAAATTCGCATGTAAAGGAGAACTGAATATTTTAATATTATTTATTTTCCGGGACTCCAAGTCAGTGCCAGTTGAACTAGAGGGGGTCCAATCACGATTTTTCTTTTTTTAAGTCGGGGTTTAAAGCTTACAATGGCGCCATTATGGTAAGATTTTGCTCTATTTATTCAAGTTTGGCGTTATATTTCATTCATCCAGCTTGAGCAAAGGCGAATTTCTTCCTGAGTTGGGCGAATTTTCATCAACAATCAGGTACGAAGACATCGAAAACATTCTTTTGCAGGTACAAGTCCAAATTCATCAGCAGAATTCAAGACAAAGTGGTGATTTTAGTAGGAGAAAAAGCATCAAAACCTCAATCTTCTGTCTCAAATTCTTCCATTTCTCGTCTTATTTTCTTTCACATGTTCAAGAAACTGGCGACTTTTGACAAAACAAATCATCTGGGTCAATTCAGAATAGCTTCCTCAACAAAACCCATGTGCTAGAATTTTTCAGGAAAATTTGTTCAAGAGCATCAATTCTTGAAGCTCTGATTTTCTTAACTGAAATTCCTTTGCATGGTGAAGTAGAAGTCCAATTTTCGCAAATCTGACATTTTGGGTTGTCTTAGAATCATTTTCTAGACAAAACCCATATCTCAGAATTTTTTGTGAAAAATGCCCTCCGATAGGCTATTTTTAGCTTTCCAAAAAAATTGTCAAAATATAGTCGTGTTCACAATCAACAGGCAAGTTTTTCAAAATGCAGTACACACAGCTCAAATTCAAGACTAAATCAGTCTTGACTCATGACTTCATCGGGACAGTTGACACGAATCTACATAAGGTGCTTCCAGAAGCAATCTTGGATCCAATCAAGATAAAAGATTCAATACTTCAAAACATTCAGGAATCCGGGTTGCTAGAGGCCGCTTCTATCCCTATCTCAGTTCATTGCATAGAGTTCGTAATGTCTTGTGTTAAGCATTACAATTCTGCTACTTGCTAGATACAGTCAGTAGATGGACGGGTGATGTCCAGTCTCAAACCCCTAGATATCGAGAGATGTTTTGGTATACCTCAACATCTGAACAGTTTAGTCATTGCCATGGACCAGTGTGAGAGCATTCAGTGCTGATATGGAGAAGTGTCAAAGTAAGATGGCAGAGAGATGGTTAAAACAAAAGAAGAACAAGTTGCCGAGCAATGTGGGTCGTGGTGAATACAAGGATGAGTATGCGATTTTAATCATACTTCTCAATCGTATCTCAGGTCATGCAAATGCAAATAGATTCCAGCCTTGGATGTATTATATCATTGGTAAGATCATCTCCAAGCGAGAGCATTATGACTGGGCATCCTTCATCAGCAACGTTCTCCACGAGCAAATCACCGATTTTCTAGTCGCCCACCAATTTCATATGTGTTCCTATCTCATATACTTGATCGCCTATCAGGGTCAGTTTAGAGGATTGAACACAGTGGGGATACTCAGTGTACAAAAAGTTTACCATTACTATGACCAACTTGAGTTCACAAAGGCTGAATGACATTTCAAGCGTGTGCATGAGGCTTTCTTGACATACATAGTGAGGAACCTAGACCGAGAGTTGCATGTTCATATCTCAGTGGTTGCTAGAGCAGCAATGGTTGATTGGGCAGACTGGTTCATTCAATTCCCTACATAATACACCTACATCCGCGTTTACGGATACACAGCAAATCCAACCATGCTTCCACGCTATCCTTTGGATAGGACAGTCTTCATGGAGTTCCTGAGGCAATTGTACGATGTTCATCTATGTTTGCGCCACAAGCGTAAACCAGCTACCAACTTTCAAATGCAATTTGGAATCTATTGGTGCAAGACAATAGTTGATGCTAAAGCTGCAGGACAGGAGTTAGAGAAGTTTCATCTCAAATACCTTGTCGATGCACGCACATATGATCCTTGGAGTCATTATTTAGCACGCCTTGGTGGTCGCCCTTACCATAAAAGCCTACAATGGAGAATTATTGGGTGAACTGCAAGGATGACTTTGAGGTGCGCAAACGTAGCTATAGCAGATTCTCTCTCTCGCAGATTTTTGTCTTCTTGGTAGAAGATGTGGGAGGTTTGTCAGATGATGAGGGAGATACACTTCCTCAATTTTTCAAAGATCAGGTTGATACACAACCACTGCCGACTGTGGATTGGTTCGCCAAAGAATACTCATCAGTGAAGGAGACGTCGAGTAAAGTTATTCAGAACAACATACTCTACCTCGAAAGCAAGAAGACCAGGAGGGTAGTCGTGCCTAGAACAAAGCCGCCACCGGTGGATGCTTCACTACCATCCTCATCTAAACCTAAACAAAAGAAAAGGAGTAACCCTCCTAAGAAGAATCAAGTCCCTAACAATTCAAAAGAGAAGGCACCTGCCACTGAAACACACATGGAGCCAGTCAGAGTGCCAGTTCAGAGTTTGCCAGAGCCCGAGATTCAGCCTCGCATGCCATCACCGACAATAGAGCAGTCTCCGATTCCAACTCACATTGACTTGGACCTAGACTCGCCACCTCGCAATAATGCCTCTACGAATTCACACTCATCGAAACCTCTTATGACTAGTGTTGGCGTTTAAATTCACACCTCTGGTATGCGTATTTGAAACGGACAGCTATGTACAGATAAACTGCTCTTCAAATTAGGAGGGGAAGCTCCCTCTTGCTGATGGTGTTTGAAAGAAAGTAAACTAGAACTAAGTTGCCTATCTTTTTGATCAGCTAAAGCACAAGGTTTATAAAACACAAACGCCGCAGCTGAGATTTTCCAATTTTAAGACCTTCAACTACGACTAACTTAAACTAAAGACGTTTCTGGTTTCTCAAGTAATAGCAGAGCGAGAGAAACTAGAAATGGACAAGGTAGATTTTCTGACAAAATACTTCAATGAACCATCTCTCAACAAACACCTACACACTTCAATGCAAGTTGAAATCAAGATCATAAAAGTAAAACATAAATAACGGAAACTTGAAATTTTATATCAAGGCAAAGGAGGCTCGTGATTTTATTACTCAAATCTCTAGAACAAGCTCACTTCTAACATGCCTGGAACAAGAAATTGCAGCTAAAGAGGCTTGCAATCTTGCTCTCCACACAATAGAAACAGCAATTACACTAACTCCTTGTTGGCTAAAGAGGCTCAACAATTTGCTTATCACAACACAATTGAACAATACTTGAGTAACAAATAGAAGGCACAATAGGCTCAGCGTTTTGTTCTCACTAGCATGGTTCCAACACAAAGTGCACTGAAACTGAATAACAACTTGCTGCAATACAGGCTCGCAATTTTGCTATCACAATAACCGTTAAAGAAAACTAATGAGCAAAGGCTCTTATTTATAGAGAAGCGGAGGAGTAGGGAACCCTAAAATCTCCTTGCTTTCACAATCTAGGGCTTGCTCAGCAAGCAAGCTTTATTACCAAATCTAGAAAGAAGATAACATCTAACACCTAAGAAAACAGGAAAAAGCGGGAAACGCCAACTATTACATTTTATTTTCTTTCTCTCCTCAAAGAATGGATAAGAATCGCTCCGGGAATAGAAAGAAAGCTTCTAGATGAAAGCAGCTTTAAATCTCAATCATATCCGTTAAAAAGCAGGAAACTGGGTCCTGGTCAAGTGCAATGATACTATCTAAGGCAATATTCCGATCCTCCAAGATCTCTTCGCCTTTTGTGATCAAACTTAGAGAATTTTCACTTCTTTGGCTGCTTTATGAGTTCAATTCTTGAAAAACATCGCTGCCCCAAAAGATGACTCACAAATTGATAACTTGGCGACTCTGCAACTTTATGCTTCTAACACTTCGCTTGATTCCCAACAGAAGAGCATTGCACAACTCTTTTCCAATACCTTTCTTTTTCTCATATCACACCTCTCGTTCTTCAGCTGAGATGATGAAGTTTTGACATAGTGCTGATTTGGTCTTAAACTCGAGGGGAGTGTACTCCATATTGAAAACCTTTAAGAATGACTATAAACTCGCCTATGTTCAGACAAGCTTTGAGCAACTTTCTATTTTTAGAATGCTGGTTTTTCGTCTTCAAACGGACAAATTTTTGGAAATTTTTCTGAGATATGGGTTTTGCTTAGAATTTCGTTGCAAGACAACCTAGATCGTCCGTTTTTGAAAATTTTGAATTTAGACTGAAAAAGCAGCAAACCCTAATTTCTTCAATTTTTCACCGAAAAAGCTGGCACCTGGGTTGTTCAAATACAATTAGAAATGGACCCAGTTGATCAGATTTGAAAAACACTGATGGCTGATCGAAAAAGCAGCCAACCCTAGAATTTGAAATTTTTCTTGAAAAAGTTGTGATATGGGTTTTCTTTAGAAGACTGTTTTGAGAGAACCCAGATGATCAAAATTTGCAAACTCTGAAGATTTCACTGACATGCAAGGAAAAAGCAGCTGCTGCAACTTGATGAACTTCTCCAAAAATTCTTCAGAAGAATGAGATGAAGAAACCCAGATGGCTGAAAATTAAAAATCTTTGACCTTCTCCTTCAAAAATTTGATCTTCTGGATGAAAAAGCATGAAAAAGCAAGGTCTTATGTTGCTGGTCTGAAAATTATTCATGAAAATCAGCGACCTTGAGCTCTTGAATCTTGAAATAAAACCTCAAAGTTGTTGCTCCAGTTTTCTTCTTTGGAAGCCAAACTAAAAGGAAGAGATGTCTTAAATAGATTTAGGGCTTGAAATAGATTTGCTTTCTTTTGCTTTAATCTTCAAACCCTAAACTCAGCTTGTTCGATGAATTTAGACATTCGTCTTTCCCTTGCCATTTTGCTTCTTTGAAAACTTTGAAAATTCTACTAAGGCATTGAAAGTTGGGCGCCCTTCTTGGCTAGGGGCGCCCATTTTCTCCAGAGTTAGCCACTTTTTGAGAATTTTCAACTTTTCTTCCATTTTGACCCCTGGTTTGACCTCGATCTCTGGCTTCCAGATTGATCCGATGAACGAGCTGGATGATTCATCGCGTAGCCTGACTGATTCTGAGGAGATTGTTCTGGAGGCGCCTCTGCCGAAAAACTTCGTTTTGACCTTCAAATTCATGGGAGCCCATTTCCTCCAGGGGCTCCGAACTTTCACAGTGTTAGCCATTTTTTCATGATTTTCAATTTCTTCATTTCCCTTTGATCTTCTGGTGAAATCTTGATTCTGGGAGCTACGTGAATCCGATTGACTTGCTAACAGGTTCATTGGATAGCTCGTCTAAAACTAACGAAGTGATCTTAGATGCTTCGTTGACAAATTCCATCATCTCAGAGCTCAAAATCTTGGGCGCCCTTTCTCTCCAGGGGCGCCCATGTTTACCAGACTTAGAATCTTTTCATTTCTTCATCACTTTCTCTTCTACAGACGATCCCGTCAGTTCTGGTGCTTCCGAGCTCGGATTGGCTGATGGCTGGGCTCATTGCGGAGCTGAGGAGATTCTGAGAGGGGTCTTCTAGGAATCACTTTGTCAAAAAGTTGAATTTGGGGCACCAAAAGCTTGGGCGCCCCTGGCAAGCTGGGGCGCCCAACTTCACCAGAGTCGCCAATTTTTTTGTATTTTCTTCTCTTCTTTTGGCTTCCGACACTTGTCAAACCCTCTGTTCCGCCTCCTGTATTTGACGACTGCCAACTCGAATTGACGTGTTACTGATCTCGTTGGAAAGCCTGTTCTAATCTGAAGAAGACATGTTGGAGGCAGTTTTAGAAAATTCATCTGTTTAACCCCTCAAAAAGAAGGGCGCCTATTTCCTTCTGGGGCGCCCAACTCCTCCAAACTTAGCCGTTTTCTTGATTTCCATCTTTCAGAGTTTGAAACCTTCATTCTATACCCTCACCTTTGATCTAAATCTGCCAGAGGATAACCAGTCGGATGATCTGACGAAGACAGGCATGTCGAAGCCGGCTGAATACTGAAGAGATTGAGCACTTTAACAAACCCTAACTGCTGGATCAGGTGCCTCAAAAAGCTGGGCGCCCTTCTTCACTTGGGGCGCCCATTGTTCCCAGACTTAGTCAAATATTGATAATCTTCATTCTTTTTCATTCCGACATCAGTTTGGATACCTCCTGTTCGGCCTCGAATTCTGGATGACTGGACGATCCGTTGACTGCACTGTCGGACTCGCTGCGGAGCTGGCAGAGAACTGAGCAACTTTGATTAAAAGGGTGAACCCTAATTCCATCATCTGGTGCCCTAAAAAGATGGGCGCCATTTCTTACCTGGGGCGCCCAAGTCAACCAGTGTTAGAAAATTTTCATCTTTTTTCATTTTCCTCTTCATTCTTCGTGCTTCTTCACCAACTCGCCTTCCGTCGTATGCTTTGAATGTTGAATCTCACGCCTGGCAACTGACTGACCTCCATTAATGACCTTGGAGCTCCAGATATGCTTCTGAAAAAGCGGAATAGACCCAGTAGGGCAAAACTGATTATTTTGAGATTCTGACTGCACCAGTCTGATATGGACGTATTTTGAGCCAATCAAAATCAATTTGGACCCTAACGGACCAACTTTCTATTTTTAGAAAGTTTTGCCAATATTTGTTTCCAAAGAAACCCAGAAAAACCCAGAAAACGTTACTATTTTTAGAAAATTTCTAAAAATAGCAGTTTTCTTAAAAAGTAGGGATGAAAAACTAAGTTCTGGGTTTTGTAGATTAGGCTGCTTTGAGCAGACCCAGATCGTCAAATTTTGGAAATTTTACATTTTAACCCCTCATGCAAGACATGCACACCCAAATTTTGACCTTTTTGACAGATTTAACAAGACTTTTACTCATTTCTTCAAATTGTCTAAGTGTAACAAAAGTTTTAATTTTGGGGTACAACAACTAGCACAGACCCTTCCAGTGGGATAAGTCGAGACTCATCTTGGCTTGAGAATCAACTGGGTAGGAAGAGGAGGCAGCCATCTTACATACTTGATCATTCAGATTTTGATCATGTCTACCAGGATGCGCCAGACAAAAGGATCAAGAAACAAGTCCATGTTGAGAGGAATGCAGACAAGGAGATTGTCATAGAGACTGTTGCGCCTCCAGAGGGTAAGAGTCTGAACGAGATTGAAGTTCAAGACTTTGAAGTGATCACAGTCAACCTTGGTAGAAGCACTCGCCAGATAGAGGTTGATCTCCTACAAGTTGCAACGGATAGTGCAAGGGATAGAATAATGAAAGACGGAGAAGACAAAGCAGCCCTCAAGGCTGAAATCCAACAACTTCATCAATACATCTCTAGCCTTGTACACAGGACGGAAAATGTCACCGCTTCACTCCCACCGATGCTAGAGCCACCAGCAGAGCAGAGCTAGCTTAATCACCTGGTTGCATACAGCAAGCGTTTGGAGGATTGGGAGGAGTTCATCACCAGAGGCCGCTTTGTACTTGCAGAGTTATATCAGTTACGGTACAATGCACACGAACTCCGTCTACGTCTCCAGGATGAGGAGCGAGACTTGGCGATGGACAGACCCAGAGATGAGATCATGATTGCTCACCTGAGGATGGCATATGAATCAGTCACAGATGCAGAAGACAAAGAGGCTATCTACACTTGGAGGATACACTTGATCTTCAAGGCGAAGATAGAGGAGACAATGGCATCAGAATTGGCTGAGAGCAGAGAGCACGTCACTAGTGCACTCCAGTACGTGAGAACTTTCATATCTCGCATACCATGCTAGTATCAGCTTGAGGGTGGTGCGTATGTTGAGCTTGCTGACGTTCAGTCAAAGCTCCAGGCACTCATTCATGGTATTTTCAGTGGGGAGACCGTTGGCTGTAAGATGAATCAACTTACAGTCATGTCAGCATTGTTCAATAAGGAAGTTAGGAGCAGAGGTGAACTTTAGTGCCAGATCACAGTTGGTGAGGACATGCTACACAGACACAGTATACTTCGGTAGACTATCAGTGCCCCAGATAGTGATGCAGTCAACAACCTCGTGGAGGGGCTAGTTGCTCGAGATCACGACCAGTGAACTCCAGTTCCCACCTTTCAGGATAGACATCAGACACAGCAGTTAACTCAACGCTTCTTTCCGAGTTAACTCATTGTTCCACATCTCATGCATGTCTATTTTGGGAGACATCTTTGTACACTTGGAGTTTCATTTAGGGTTTTCGTTAACTGATGGTAGTTTTCCAGTGAACTTGCTTTCAATAGGGACGTGCATGCTTGCACATTGTCCATTTAGATTAGATGTACTGGTTAACTAATGGTAGCTTACCAGTTAACTGTATAGTTTCCTTTATTAGGGTTTAGCAATAAAATCTTGCATGTTTGCAAGACTGTAGTTGACTCAAGGTGATTTTAGGGTTCCCTACACCTTTCGATGTCTATAAATAAGAGCTCTTTGCTCATTTGTAAATAACTTTTGCACGAGATAGTAATATATGCTGAGCCTACCTTGCCTGTAATATTGTTGATTTTGTATCTGTTCACAAGTTTTTATTATGATGATGAATTGTTATGCCACTCGGGTTTCATGTTATTATCATGGTGAATGCTCATCTTAGTTAAATATAGTGGCTAGTTTGATCGTAGATTGTATGCGTGTTTCGTCTATGCAATTTACTATCCTAGTTGGCTATTCTTTGTTTTGTTTCTAATAAGCCTATTTAGATGAGCAAATAGTTGAGCCCACCTTGCCTTCACGTTGTGAATCTATACCTAAAGCTTATCGTATGATGTTTGTGATAATAAACCTATTCAGCCAAGCAAATAGTTGAGCCCACCTTGCCTTCACGTTGTGAATCTGTACCCAGTTTATCGTATATTTGTCGTTTCCAATAAACTTCTTCCCAGCCAAGCAAATAGTTGATCCCACCTTGCCTTCACGTTGTGAATTTATACCTAAATTTTATCGTATAGAACATTTCTGCTCCATTTCCTCATGCTCTGTTTATTTGAGGAGACTGGATAGATTTAAAGTTTTAGTTTAGTTGTAGTTAGTGATCTGCGAAACCAGAAAATTCTTAGCTGCATCGTTCGTGGTTTTTCTTAACCTTGTGCCTCTTCCAGCTGAGAACAAAAAGATAGGATTTAGTTTACTTTTCTTTTCCAAGCATTTCAGCAATACGAGGGAGCTTCCCCTCCTAATTTGAAAAGCACTCATTACACAATGTGCATAGTTCGTACCAATTTGCACTCCAGAGGTGTTAATTGTTAGCCAACAAGTTTAAAGGAAAAATAAGAGGAGGGAAGTTGCCTTCAACATGCATCTTCGCTCCCATGGCAAAGGGAAAAAGTAGAAAAAAGCTTTGTTGCAGATTTTTGTAATGATTGAAAATCTTTAAATGTGTTAGGTTAGAAGGGGTTAAGATGGGTAGAAATGTGTTTAGGGGTAGATGCTGTTTGGGGGTGTGTTGAAGGGTATTGTGGGGTATAAGAGGCCTATGCATTACAAGTTTGATGCTTTTCAAGGATGTTAAAGATAGATGTAATGCTTTTTTAGAGATTTAATAAAAAAAATTATGGGTAGAAATGTGTTTAGGGGTAGAGGCTGTTTGGGGGTGTATTGAAGGGTATTGTGGGGTATAAGAGGCCTATGCATTAAAAGTTTGATGCTTTTCAAGGATGTTAAAGATAGATGTAATGCTTTTTTAGAGATTTAATAAAAAATTTACAGGATATCCCTGCCTTTACCGATCAAAAAAATATATATATTTCACAAATATTTATTAAAATAAATAATAATTATAATAGATGTTATACTTAGTTGGTAAGGTATGCCTGGCCTGATTGGTTATTTACCAGCCATTCTCATGCATTAATTTTGCTTCATCTGAAAAATGCATTGCTTATTCATTCCCAATTTGAATATTTTAAAATGCCAATCCAACTTGAAATTGGTTATATTTGAATGTAATTTCTAACAAATAGCTTAAGTCTGACCTTTTAGATTAAGTGCAATCCTGACACGCCAAGAACATGAACTGCGCCAGTAAGAGTACAGTTTCAATCTTGCAGAAGCAGGACTAGTCTCAATGTTTTCCTGTATATGTGAGAAAAAAAATTACTGAATAATTAAATTAACTATAGCTATTGGATCCTTCACATATAAGACATATAATGCAACAAAAGGGACCAAGAAAATAGCATTGAAAACCCAATGAACACTTGACCTCTAAGTATGACTGCAAAATTTTGAACTATCACCCCTAAACTACTTATTTGAACTGAAGTTTCAAACTTAAAAAGTGAGTAAACAGCAATAACAAGGCCTTTCCAATGTGAAACAAGAAAAAAATGAAATCTTAAAGTAGTTTGATTGAAATGGCAAAATTCCATCACAACTGAGATTAAGTAATTAGTGCTGGGTACTTCATGTGATTATATTTGTCCATTGAAGTATTTGTAATTGTACAATGTTGAAGGATTAGCTTTATTGTCTGTGGATTATCTTCAAGGTTTCCTCCACATACAGGGAAAGAGGGTTTCCCTCCACTGGCAACTTATGTTTATCCTTTTTCCAACTCAATTTTCACAGGTATAGGTCAATCTGTGAAATGTCTCTTACTGCACTTAGCAGAATGCTTGACCTGAGCTTATCCTCATTTAAACTTATCTTTTTTGTTCAAAGTGGAGTTGAGGAGAAAAGGGGTATTATTTGGATGATAATACAGGGATTTTCATTCATATATGGTTATAAAAAGAAGCTACTTTAAGAAGCGTCTCATTCCCACTTTAAATTTCCTTCTTGAAGTTGACAATTACAGTTTGTATCTCACGAAATCTAGTGATGATTTGGCTTCACCTTGACATCAGTGCAACATCACATCAATGTCAGTCTCCCCTAATTCAACGGCTTGATCATTTATAAATCAATTTTTGGAACCCCAAGCTGGGATTTTCAATCATGACACGCTTCTTATTTTATTCAAATTGTTGCTTTCTCTTTTGGAGCTTGAATCCAGTATCCCTAACAAAAAACATTCTAGTGCAGTCAAGTCATTAACAGTTCCTTTGCTTTCAGATTCTGGTAGTCATGGCGGTTTTGGTGTTGTTTGTTGGGTCTGATTATCAGGCAATGGACCGTATACTTGAGTTTGGTGTTCATATTCTGGCCAATGGCTGTTTTTTGTCTTGCTATCTTGTACCTTCAATGTTTGGCTTTTATCTTTGCTGTTTTGTTGGGATCAGTGTGAGTGAAGCTTGTAACATTAGATTGGGATCAAAACATTCTTAACTTTAGCCCATTCTTTAGCCTTTGATATTTATGTTTTGAATCCTTTTTGAAGGATTGGAACCATTACAACCTTATGTTTAGATATAAGGTATCAATGTTTCTAATGTTGTAATGACATACACAATAATCTTGTCTGATGAAATAATTAACTTATATGATCTAAGTTACTCCCTATGTAACTTCCCCTTTGATAAATCAGCATGCATACACATTCCTTGGTGTGCCCATTTACCCCATCTTCTCTGTCTTACAATATTTGGTATCAAAGACTTCTGTGTTCTAGCATTTGATTGCAACAATTAATTCATCTATTTATGTTTATATATGTATGCCTGATCTACCAGCTCGAAGATCACATTCAAGGGGCATTGAAGGGGCTGTGACAAAAAAACCCACATCAAACAAGAGCAGAAGTTTGATCAAGGTCAAGGGTCAGCTGCACAAGGCAGAATAGAGAATACTACAAGGCAGAAAATTTGCATGTCATGCCCCCTTTTCAGCCCTAGGCATTTGTCATGGTCCTTTAGCCTATTTTCTAATTTCCTATATGTTAATGGGTTGGGTTAGGGAAATATTTTAATAAATAATAATCAAGTTGGTTTTAATATAATAATTTTACATACATTGTAAAAAACAACTTTATTATTATTTTTCTAAGCTGCCTAAATAGGGCATGATAAAGCCTTACGTAACTCTTAGTGATATTTTATTATTTTGGGGTAGAGTTACAAAAGTAAATAAAATAGATTTTTAGGAGGGAAAAGTGAATATTTTTATTTTAATTTCCCTAGGAGTCTACAAAAAAGGAGTGAGGGCTCATTTGCACTCCCCCATTTTATCTATCAAACCCTTGTTTCCGAATAGAGCCTTTCTGTTCATTTCTTTTCCCTGGGATGAAAACCCTACTGGCAAATGGAGTTGAGGACAAAATCCCTCCATTCCAAAGGAGTATTTCCAATTTTCATAGGTGTTTGGTGTTTGGTGTGTAGTTTTTATAGATTTTTGTTAAGTTTCATAATAGTTTTTAGTTTTGAGGGGAATTTCTATTTGTTAGCTGCTACATCATTTTGTACCAATATTACAATGTTCCACGCCATTGCTACAATGTCTTGTGCCGCTACTACAATGTTCTGAACTGCTGCTACGATGTTTTCTACTAGTTTTGAGGGTATTTGTTGAAGATTTATCAAGAAATCTGGTCATTTTTAATTGTTGTAGCATAATTCTGGGTGATTTCAGAGGTCAATCAACCACCGTACAACAACAAACTTGACCATTTCTGGGAAACATCACTGTAAGTGCTTTCTTTGATGATTATTAGCTGACTACTAGAGGATATTTGCTAATTACATTGCTGATAACTTTTGACAGAAGTATTAGTTCATGTCTTGATACAATTTTGTCCATAAATTGCTGTTATGTGAGAAATTTCATTATTGGCAATCATTTATAACAATCGGGACGGTCTTCCACCAGATTTAATTAATTTCTTGCATTTGCATTGTAACAATGCAAGGATGGTGTAGCCACCAAGAATTGCATCTTCATTATTTGCCCATTTGGCATTGATCAGATTCGCTTGTTATTTTTCGGTTTGGCATTGATCAGATTTGTTTGTAATCTATTAGTGGCATTTATTATATTTGTGCACCTATCCACCAATTTGTCATTGACTGTAAATCAGACAGCGTGCTGCCAGTGAGTTTGAAATCAATTGCTTATTGTCCACATCCCAATTTATGTAAGCTCTTGCCCACATTGGAATCTTGGTGAGCTTGGTTTGTGTTGATTTTAAAAATTTGGTGAAATTGAGCTGATATTCCTGCTAAGGACTTTAGAACATGGCAAGCCAACTGCAGGTCATACAAGAAGCCAACAGTATGTCATGTCCCCTGAAATTGTAGTATTGAGATATTAAACATCGAAACAAGATAAACAAAATACATATTAAAAACATTAACTATTTGATATTATTATAATTATCAATATTAAAAATAATATTGTAATTACCAAAATATAAATACTAAATATTATAATCATTATACATCAAAGATTGTAATACATTAAAATAAAATAATAGTAAGATATTAGCAAATTCATTTTATTATTATACTTTAATGTTAAAATATCAAATATTCAATAAAACATCAAAATAAAATAATAAAATAAGTATATAATCTGAAATATCATAATTATTAGTAATAATATATTATTTTCAAAATAGATATTATTGTGATCAATAAAATAATAATAAGCCTTAAAAGGCAGCGGTCCCTTAACAATAATAAAATCAAAGAAGCAATCAAAACAAAGACTAAACTAACAATGGTCATCTGTCAACCAAGACAGCGGTGCCTCTCAAAAGTCAGCAACAGCGATTCTACAAAGTGCAGCGATTGAATAAAGAGCAGAGAATTATTTAATGAAGAAGTGATTTTGTTAAAGGCAGCGATTAAGTCTAACAAAGGATATATTTGTTTTTATAAAAAGTCACCTCTTTCACCAAACAATACATCCCCCCATGAGTCGCCTACCTTGAATGGTAAAAATAGAAGGAAGGAATGCAGATTATGGGGAGGGGGAGGAGAACGGGTACATAAATAAATATGACAAGTATCTCAGAAATCTGGGCTGCAGATCGGTGGCTGATATAGATGGAAAAACAAGTTATAAATATATATATATATAGAAAAGAGAATAAGAATGCTGGCTGAAAGAGGAGAGTCTTCTACATTAACATGGATGGAGGAGGCATCTGAAATATAAGGGAGTAAAATAACAGGTTTGGAAATAAATGAATATATATGTATATATTATATATGAATAAGTAAGTATATTATATATATAGATAAGTAAATATATATAAAGAAATTGTGTATATGTAAAGGTAATTAGATTAATTAATAATAGTTATAGATATATATGTTTATATGAATTATATTTGATTATGCAATAATGATGCCTTGAAGCAGTTATTGAACCTTATAATTAATTATGACGTTTGGTCTATGCTAACAATATGCAGGTGTGATTGTTTTTTCATTAGTCCAGGACTGAATGTACAAATCAGTTATTGCTTGATTAACTATCAGATCATTAATAAGATGATTTCTATAATATTGCCATAATTACATTGTTCTAGACATTGATTTGATATTGGCTTAAAAGAATCAGTGATAAATGCAAATGTATTTGATTGCTTAAAGATTGTCTTCTGAGTGTTTGCAAACCTACTAGGGAGGAAGGGCCTGAGAAAAGTGGTACCTAAAAACCCCACTTAAGATCCGCCCCCGGAACCCAAGGCAAGGATGGGCCATGGAGGGGGTGGGAATTCCACTTAAGAATCCGCCCAGTCCAAATGCATGGGTGCGCCATGGAGGGGTGGGGGTCCCACTCAAGATCCACTGAGGCCATGGAGGAGTGGTAGGCCTGGACCACTTATAAGCTCCACTGGCTTCCCCCAATAGGTTAAGTGTCTTCCAAGGTGATAACATGGGTAGAGAGAGCAGGTACAAGTGTATCCACGAAGCACGCCACTCTAAGGGTGGAATTGTCTTGGTTTGGACGTTCCTGCCGCTCGAGGCCAAGGGGTGGGTTGTCTTGGTTGGACGCTTGTGCTCTTGGGCTTAGATGGATAGCTCCGGGCAGATCTACCCATGCCACTCCTCATATGTCTTAATAACTGTTTTGTGATTATGTTTATTTCATGATGCTAATGCTAATAGATATATGCATGTGTGTGGAAACATTGTTTATGTGGTGAATGCAAGTTTTAATCTAGAAGTACTTCATTAAAGAGGACATTCATTTGAGAAAGTGAAACCCTAACCCTAATTGGCAAACAATAAGCAAAGTATAGGGCAAATTGGGCAGGGGAGATTACACTGTAGGACAAACAACAAGTTGGTTGCAAATCAGATAGATCGATTGCAAGCAGAGGCAAAGGTGCAAAATCATCCATCTAAAAGCAGTTGCACATTGAAATACATTCAGGGCTACACTAAGGTTTTTTAGATGTAACAAAACAAGGACAAGTGTTGTTTTAATCTGACCTTTTCCATTACTATTTTTTAGTGACTACCATTGTTTTGGGCATTCAAACATTTATATTCTTGTATGCAAAAGTTCAATAATCTCTATTATTCACCACTGCAAAGTTGTGAAATTTAAAAACCAATCAATTTAAATCTCAGAACAATCTATTTTTTTATTGAGGGATTATTCCTCCACTTTTATTTGATGTCAATCATGGCTAAAATTAAAAAATTAGTGTTACCCAACTCTTAGAAACTCACCAAATATCTTCTAACTCCAACTTTTGTCTCTGATTATCTCTACCCAAAGTCTAAAATGCCTCTTGTATTGTTGACTTGCTATCATGTCCAAAAAATAAGTATCAAACATCAAAAAAGGCTTATGCATTATATCTAAAGGTTTTTTTGTTCTCCACAAAATTGACCAAAGACAGATCCCTATCCAATCACCTACTGAGGTTGATATCCCTAAGTGATGCAATATCTACCATAAACAAACAATAGATGATGAAGACTGATGAAGACATGGTGTCTATGGTGTTGAACAAACTAAACCTTTCCTAGGATACATTTATTGAGTCCTTCAGACTTTTGACTGAAAGTCAAACATTAATCTTTAAGCAAATCAATGCATACTTTCTGCAAAAGTAAAGGCCATAAAGTTGGGGGAGTCAACTTTTGGATGTACAAAAATTGTTATTGTAGAACAACTTAGAGGCAAGGGCAAAGCCCATTCTCATAAACGATTTGTAGAAGCTTCACCAAAAACCTATTTGGTAAATTATCAAATAGATTTTATTAAAGAAGAGCCTTGCTCTTCTAGACTTTACAAACCCTACAAATTAGGGGAAGAAGTAGTTAACTGAAAGAGTTAACTAAACGTAACTGAAAGATAACGAAAGCTAAAGAGTAAGTTAACTACAGGTTTACTTACAACTAACTAAAGAGTAAATAAAGCTAAGATGACCATTAATATTACATTTAATATTTAATACCCTCCCTTAATGGTCACCGTACAACTACACCAAGAAGCCCCCTAAATTTGACGACAAGAGCCTACCACTGACTCTGCCACTTGAGATGAGTCTGCCACAAACCCTCCCAGAAACTGTAGAACTTCTAGAAATAACCAAAACTCATCACAAAATGTTCAACCTAATGTTGGGTAACAAAGTTGACCCTCCCTATAGCCAAAGACACCGAAAAACAACTACCACGATTTTGAGGGAAAATCGGCAAACCCTCCAAACTTTTGCAGATGAGCATGACGCCCCAAAACAGACTACAAGAAACCACAGTTTTTGTGGACAAAATCGCAAAACCCTGAAACTAAAGTTTACAAAGCATCGTTTTTTCAAAAAAAAAAATGGCAAAAAACCACAAGAAATCCCACGCAACTTTGCGAATTATAGAACCCAGTACAAAATCTGAGACACGGATCAACATACAAAACATCATTTTTAAGGAAAAAGCGACAGAAACCTTTCACCCAAAAAAAATTTTTTTTTCGGTATAAAAAAATATTAAAAAAAAAAACCCAGCAAGAATGGCTAGAGGTGAAGCACGAACAAAAGACGCAAAGTCAACAAACGGCCACAAACACGCCATAAACAAGAATAGCTCGCCCAAAAAAGAAACCCTAGGCAGACCTCACGAAAGAAATCACGGCTCAGCCGATTGCCCCAAGAAAACCATGGAGGACGCATCAGGAGACTCCAAAAAACGCAACCAATAGTCGCTCAAAAACCCGTCATTGAAAATGCAACTTGCAAAGAGCATCGCCCAGATGCGTGCGGGAGTTTTTATGCTTCCAAAAAACGTGTGTTAAACAAATAAAGATATCACGCCCTCGAAGCTAGAGAAATCGCGTCCAAGCGTAGGAAAGAAAACACAACCAAAAGAGGGTTAAAATCATGCACCCAGACGCCACAAAACAAAGTCACGCTAAGACGCGATCATGAACCAAGCAGAAGCCAAAAAATCCGCAAAAGGACAAGAGGATGCCCTTGATTTGCAGACCCACGAACTCGTAGAAACTAAGAAACCCTCAAATTTTAGAACAAAAAATGCCCCACAAATTTTTAATTAAAAAATTCGATAAAAAGCAAGAGGCTACGAATTTTAACAAATTCGCCAAATTCCAAAAAACAAAGAGCCCTCCCAAGATCCTGAGCCCTCCCGTGAGGGAGTCAGACTCAGATCGGCTCTGATACGATGTTTGGTAAATTATCAGATAGATTTTATTAAAGAAGAGCCTTGCTCTTATAGACTTTACAAACCCTACAAATTAGGGGAAGTAGTTAACTAAAGAGTTAACTAAACGTAACTGAAAGATAATGAAAGCTAAAGAGTAAGTTAACTACAGGTTAACTTGCAACTAACTAAAGAGTAAACAAAGCTAAGATGACCATTAATATTACATTTAATATTTAATAAAACCAAAGTTAAAAGTGTTTCTGCTCCAACAAGTTTGCAATGTCAAGTAGGAATGTGAGAAGTGGTTGCAATCTGGCCAATAAGAAGTCAAAAACATAGGCTAAATTGGTAGGTGATGAAGGGGGATAGGATTTTAAAGAGGAATATGTTTTGGTTGTCTCCCAAAATAACAAAGGTACCATGAAGTTCTAGTATTTGATTCAGAAGGCAGCAACATTTGACTTGTCATAAGCACTAGTATGTAAACTTTACCATAAATATCTACTTCAATATCCTTAGGAGATGGTTGGTATCACAAAGTAGAAGATAGAGGTGATATCTATGTTGTTTTTAATAATAATATTAAGTATGTGTTTCAAGATTTTATGTATGTAACAAAGATGAATAAAAACTTGATATTTACTAGACAACTCACCCCAAACCCAAACAATGGTGTCAATTTAGGGGTAATAAATGATTGATTTCTAAAGTGAAACAAAAGAAGATGCCTGCCTTGGGTCTCGGACAACATGATCTATATAAACTTGTTAACCAAGGCATAATAAATGTGTATGATCTTATAGCAGAGGCAACACTCTCATTCTTTCGCATGAAAGGTATACTTATTTTGAATTTTAATATCTTTCTGCACTTAGTCAAATCAATTTCGTTTACAGACTGCCTTCCAATCAAGAAAAGCAAGATATCTATGTAGGGTTTTTGGCAGAAAAACAACAGAGAAAGTCATTTCTAACTGAAAGTGCATGGCAAGCCAAGGGGGTTCTTGACATATTCATCTTGATTTGTATGAACCATTCTAAAAGTCAGCAACAGCATAAAGAGAAATTTATATCCTTCTTTTGGTTGATAACTTCTGTCAAAAAATGTGGGTTTACTTTCTCAAGTTTAATTCCAAATTCTTTAGGACTTTTGTATGTTCAAACCATAGGTCAACAATTAGACCAGTAGGTGAATTAAAAATCACAAGTCGAATAATCACTTGCTATGCCTCCTGCACTTCACAATTTGGCTACTCATGAAGGCTCAAACCCTAATCCCTTTTCATTGGAGGATCATGGTCTAGTTTATGCATAGAACATCTGGACAAACAACTCAACCCCACATACTACACGCAGTTACAGAGAGGTGTTAGGAATTTGCAGGGCATCTAGCACAGAACCATCACAAGGAAAGAGCATGCACAGTGAAGTTGAGGACACTAAGGCTAACAGATTCAAGGGTACGAGAAAAAGAGGACGATAAAGTTGTTTTCAGGCTGCCTAAAACCCTTAGGGTACCATCTGTTAGAACTATAAAATTCTGATGATTTTACATGTTGTTCATACTCATAATTTTCCAAACAAGTCCTACCGTGAGCATATTTTCCCCATATTTGGCCATGTAGTCCCATAAAATCATCTAAGTCTAAATATTTCACATTATAGTTCCTATCGGCATGAGGATATCAAGGTCTCCCCGACCTATTGTGCATTTTTGCTAATATATATTTGTTGTAGGTCTATCGGCAGGACTTCTTTGGTGTCACAGCGATCAAAATTCATCTATAGGCACCTATCAGCAGGACATAACACATTGTCTCGACGACAGAAGATCCATATCGGCAAGAGGGTCTTCGTCGGGATGAGTCACAACAAAGTTATATTGTCTCACCGACCAGCGCAGGAGTATACACTTCGGCCAAACAAATTATATTCGGTATGTGGTCTCACCGAATGGGGCGTGTCTCACCATACGAGGAGGCTTATCGGCCAAGCTAAGCAGTATCGATGTAATATCTTGGCGAATACATTGGGTCTTGCCGACAAATGTGAATGGAATTGTATTAAAAGCTTTCGGAATGAAGTTATGAAGTCTCGCTGACCCTTGTGTCTCACCGATAAGGATATGCATTGGCAAGAGTCATGTTATCGAAGTGAGGTCTCACCAAGCGAATTATGTCTTGCCGACCAGCGCACGTGGATATTCGTCGGCCAGACTAAAAGCATCAGAGTGAGGTCTTGGCGAATTCATAGTGTCTTACCGACCGACAACAAAAAGAACATCTCGGTAAGACTCATATGCATCGAAGTAAAGTCTTGGTGAGTGGCTCCAGTCTTGCCGATAATACACAAAGGGGATTCTATCAATGGTTTTCGCTGTGAGGTTATATAGTCTTGCCGATCTGAATGTCACGCCGAAGTATTGTTGCATCGGTGAGAAAATGATTATGTCTCGGCGATCAAAAGTGAACTTAAGGAGACTTTCGGTAAGACATTGTATAATCTATGTGACATCTCCCCGACTCCATGGGTCATAGCGAAACACAAAGATTAAAGGATATATGTCGATAAGACTTTAGACTTCTGTATGACTGCAGGATGTCATGGCGAATATTTGGCGAGTATTAATTGAAACCCGAATACTGTTGCCCGTTTGCAAGCTATTGGCCGACATTTGATTACGAAGCGATGTGTCTGTTCAAATACAAATGTATAAATATCCACTCACGATTGTAAAATGATATCAGATTTTAGATATTAGATACAGTAGATAGATTAGAAATGGATACAGTAGAATAAAATTCTCAAATCATAGACTATGATGCATGATTTCAAATAGAGATATCAATGAAAATCAGTTGATGTGGCAGTTCATTTCTGATGTCAATTGTCTGTTGTGCTTATTGAAAGTATTACTAATTTGTCTCCAAGATGGATGCTTTCTGGTTGTTTAAATTGATATAACAAGTTTATATTCAGTTTATCAGTGCACATTTGTTGTATCTGTGTGGTCGATTGATCGGTTCTTTCAAGAAAAGATTAAATCCTTTTGATTAATCACAGTAATCAGGGAAATTCATCTGGATCATTAAGAAGAGCTTAGTAATCACAGTCTTGCATGTTTATACAAGTTATAAACAAAACATATGCCAAACAATTTGAGTATTCTCCAGAAATAAGTTGCCCATTTCTATTTCATTTGACTCCGCATACCCAATAAGGCACTAGTCTCTGCATTTCACCATTTAGATTCATTCATTCTCTTTTACATCTGTTAACTGAGCATATTAGGATTTAGTTTTGAATATTGCTATACAATTTATACCAAATTTAGTTTTATTTGTCCACTCCCACTTGCCATTGTGGGCAAAACATTTCAAGAGAGATAAGCACATTAAGTCTGCTTCATTCATATAGGTACACCCGCCTAGGTTTAGCAGCACCTGAAGAGTAGAAGGTTTAAAAACTTTTGACCTTGTCTGTTACCCTGAAACGTACCAAGAGATTGGCAACCTCTTGAGGCATTTCGCTTGCGTTTTTGAGAGCTAACAAATTGGCAACTCTGCTGGGGAACAAATCAATTCAGAATCAAGGCCTTAATCATAGAGTCAGAAACCTTGTATAGACTCCGCTGGGAATAATAAAAAACAAACATTTTCTCACTTTTAAGAAAGTGAGTGGCGACTCTGACAAAAATATTGCAACATGAATGGAAGAAGATCTCAATATAGGGGAGGTCATACTGGAGCTCCTGCTGGCAACAGTAAGTGGACACACAAGGATGATAGGGTTGATAAGGGTAAAAGGATAAGTGAGGACATGTGCATGACGAACAAAGACAAATCATCAATACCACATTGTGAAACATATGACCATTATGATACATGGAGAGATAATTCGAGCGCAGAACTTTGTACCCCTGAAGAGCAAAGAAATCCTTTTTGTGATCTTCAAGAACAGGCTGAGTTTGAAGCTAAACTCGAACCTGAATGAATCAAAAATCAGCAAGAGTATGATCTAGAAATGGAGGGTAATCATAGTGGGACCTATTGATCATGAAACTCCTCAAAATGATTATGAATCTTTAACTTATGAGGAAGTCAAAGCACGGTTTGAATATCAGAGAAAGGAGAGAAAAGAACAGGAGAAAGCCCAGATGATACAAGCAATGAGATATTTCAACTTGCAGAAAGTTCAAAATACTGTTCAGACATCTGGTTGCCCAAAGTATGTACCACCTCATAAGCAGGGTGATCATGGTGCAGGGCCTTCTGATCCACCAAGGGTTCCTCACCATCAAGTAGGGAATCAATACAGACAGCCAAATTATCCACCTCATATTCCCACACAATATACAAATATGCAGCCACCTCATAATCAATATTATGTGCCACAACATCATACACAATTCAATAATCCGATGTACCAATATCAGTATCCACCTAATCCTCCTCCTCACCAGTATACAACAATGATCAAACAGTTTGATTTAGCAGGGTTTCAATTATACCCTTACCTTATGGATGGCAGTTGGAGAGGTCTGGTGCCTAAGTTTACAGGGAGTAGTGCAATTTCTGCTAAAGACCATTTAAGGAGTTTCAATGCCTTCATTCAAGATTTGGATGTACCTTATGAAGATTTACATATGAGGCTATTCATGATGTCGCTTATTGAAGAAGTCAGAGATTGGTTCAACAGCCTAACAACAGCCTCTATTGATTCTCTCCAAATATTTTAGGACCGATTCCTCGAGCAATATGGGAATCAAAGTGCACCTGATGCTGCTCTTCATGAATTGATGCGAATTCAGAAAAATCAGAATGACTCAATTTATGATTTCAACCGAAGATTCAATAAACTGCAGAATAAAATACCTCCTGGATCAAAATTGCCAGACTCTGTGGCATTGAGTGTTTATTTGAATGTGTTCGATCCTAAAACAGGGTATGAACTGAGAAATAGGTTCCCAAGAGATTTGGCTGAAGCCCAGAAGACAGCATTAACAATTGAAAACAATAGGAGGGTTGCTGGGATAATTGATAAAAGAGACAACCCAAGGGTTCCCCAACAAACCAATAATTATCAATACAAACAGGAGCACATACAGGAATGAAAGGCCGAGGTTACATGACATGCCTTATAACACAAACTGGAAAGATGGAAAACCTATAACAGATAGGCCTAGAAACAAAGAAACTCCTGATCCACTGAGGAAGAAGGGAACCTATATGGTAAATAACAATTATTTCTGTGAAGTTTGTGATAAGCCACATTCCCCAGATTATTGTGTTGTAGCCCAAAGAATGCAAGAAGAAGGAATGTTGATGGGAAACAGTGGAGAAGATCACATAGTGTATTTGACTACAAATACTTTTCACCATGTTGAGGAGAGGTACTCATCTTCAGAGGATGAAGGTTATGAGTATGATTTTTCAAATCAGAAATATAATGTCCATATGGCTGAACAGCAGGTCCTTTCTGACTTTGAAGAAGATTATACAGAGCCACATTATGTTGAAATACCTACTCAATGCAGTATGAGAAAACTTACTGAAGAGGAGATAGAGAGACTAATTGTTGCTGCAATTGAAGAAGCAAAGAGTAAATACTGGTTGAGAAATAGGACAGTAAATGAGAAGGAAGGTGTCCCCAGGGGAATCTTTATGAAAGAGCAAAAGGCGACACAAGGAACTGCGAAAAAGGCAGAAAATAAACAACATGATAAAGGTGAACAGAAGCCTGTCCAAAAGGAGGAAGTGAAGGAATTACACACAGAAATGCAAAAGCCTGATCAGCCAAGTAAAAGAGAAAAGGAAGAAAATAAAGGAGAAACGTCAAAACAAAAGAAAATGGTTAAAGTGGAGGGTTCTTCTTTTGATTTCACTCAGGCTTTATCTCAGGTAAAGATGTTTGTTCCGCTACTTGAGATGATGAAAATTAAGGAATACAGAGACAGTGATGTCCAATTAATAACAAATGGGAATGAAAGACATGTGAATTTTGAAAGTAAGATGGCCACTAAAACTATTAATAAGCAAGAGAAAGTGAATATCCCAGAAGTATGTCTTAGTAATGCATTATTGAGTCCCCCACAAGTTGATCCTTTTTTCACTACATTACTCATAAATAACAAACTACTGAGGAATTGTATGATAGACTCTAGTGCTGCTATAAATATCATGCCAGTAGGAGTTATGAAACAGCTTGGCATGTGGGTGGATACCAATGGAGGTAAGTGCTATGCAATGGATAACCGACCTGTTCTTGTGGTGGGTATAATGAAAGATGTTGAAGTCAAGCTAGCTGCTTATCCTTAGGTGACCTATAACATTGATATAACAGTAATTGACACCCCTCCTCAGTTTGGGATGCTTCTATCAAGACAGTGGACAGCCGCGGTTGGTGGAAATGTCCAGTTTGATCTCTCTTATGTAACAATTCCGATAAATGGTCAGGAAGTGAAGTTATACAGGGAGCCAAGGATGAACCAGGTTGTTGACTGTGTACCACAAGATCAAATCAATTGTTTTTGTGATGTCGATCTTGGGAGTTTTATGATAGAACCAGCCCAGCCAGAATTAGTCAATGCTGACCCAATTGAAAAGCATGTGGCACAAAATTGCAGTAGTGTGTGGAAAATGTATTTTGATGGAGCATGCAGCCAAGAGGGTAATGGAGCAGAGATAGTATTCGTTTCACCTGAAGGTGTTACATTTAAGTATTCATTTTTGTTAACATTTGAATGTACAAACAATGTGGCAGAGTATGAAGCTTTGTTAACAGGTTTGAATATAGTTGTGAAACACAAAATCAAGTTGCTGGCTGTTCTAGGGGATTCCGAGTTGGTTGTTTCACAAGTTAAGTCCAAGTATGCAGCAAAACATAAAAGACTGAAACAATATAGGAATGCTATATGGGACACAATTGAGTTGTTTGATGCCTTCTCAATTGAGTGGATTGATAGGTCAAAGAACATAATGGCAGATTTTTTAGCAAATGTGGCGCTAAAAAGAGATGACATTACATTGGCTGGAGTATCGCAGATTGAGTTCAAGACAAGGCCTACTGTGCCTGATAACATATATAGTTGGTAGGTCTTTAATGATGATACTGACCTTTTAAAATTCCTCCATTGTATTGATCAATATGAAGCCCAAGAGATTGACTTCAACGCCTTTGTTGAAGAGGTGGATGGGAAGCAAACAGTATTTGGGAAGGAGATCCTACAGCTCAAAACAAATAAGCTTCCTAAAGGCTTAGTGGCATTCGAGAGGGTGTATGATGGAAATGATCGATCCCTAATGAAGCAAACACCAGTCAAAAGGGAGGATATTGAAGAGATTAACTTGGGGATTGAGATGGCACCAAGAAAGGTGTACATAGGGAAAAAGATAAGCCCTACAATTAGAAAAATGTTGATAGAGTTGCTGAGAAAATATAAGCATGTGTTCGCCTAGTCTTATGAAGATTTAAAAGCATATAGGAAAGATTTGTTTCAGCATGAAATACAATTGAAGCCAGATGCTAAGCCATTCAGACAAAAGCAAAGACCCATAAATCTAACATTGGAGCCTAAAATGCAAGAAGAATTGGCAAAGCTCAGAGATGGGGGAATCATTAAACCAATCAGACATTCAACGTGGGTCTCAAACTTGGTCCCTGTGAGAAAGAAGAATGGAGATATCAGGCTATGTGTAGATTTCAGAAATCTAAACATGGCATCCCTCAAAGATAATTATCCTTTACCCAATATGGAGGCTATATTGCATAAGGTAACAAGGTGCAAACTGTTGTCTATGATGGATGGGTTTTCAGGGTATAACCAGGTCAAGGTCAAAGAATCTGAGCAATATAAGATGGCATTTACAACTCCTTGGGGGACATATGTTTATCTAAGAATGCCATTTGGTCTCACTAATGCAGGAGCAACCTTCCAAAGAGTTATGGATGTGGCATTTGCAGATTTGATCAATGCTATCATGGTGGTGTATCAGGATGACCTGACTGCTTATTCAAAGAAGGCTGAAAATCATGTACAACATCTAGAGAAGGTATTTATTAAAGCCTTGGAATATGGTATTAGCTTGAACCCTAAGAAATGTCATTTTGCAGTCACAGAGGGTAGGCTCTTGGGACATATTGTCTCAAAAGAAGGGATTAGGATAGATCCTGAAAGGGTTGAGGCCATTGATAAAATTTATGTCCCTAAAACTGTTAAGGCTATACAGTCATTCTTTGGACAGATCAACTTTGTGAGGAGATTTGTTTCTAACTTTGCTGAGATCATTAAACCCATATCAAAAATGTTGAGGAAAGGACAAAAAATAGAAGGGACTGCAGAGGCCTTGGAAGCTTTTATATCCATCAAAAGGGCCATCAAGGAAGCTCCTGTCCTTAAATCTCCAAATTTTGCAAAGCCTTTTCAGATATTTTCATTCGCTTCAATGCATACTATTACTGCTGTTATGTTACAGAAGAATGAAGAAGGTCATGAACAGCCTGTGTCTTTCTTCAGTAAGTCATTACAGGGGTCAGAATTAAAGTATGATATAATGGAAAAACAAGCATTCGCATTAGTAAAAGCTACAAAAGCTTTCAGGCCATATCTTGTTGGAGCAAAGGTGGTTGCTTATGTCCCTCACGCAGCTGTCAAGGATATTCTGACACAGTCTGAAGTAACAGGAAAAAGATGCAGATGGATCAACAAAATCCAAGAGTTTGACATGGAGATACAAATTACTAAACTAGTAAGAGGTCAGGGCTTGGCTAAGTTAATGACAGAAGCGAACATTGAAGCAAATCAAATTTGCAATGTAGAAAATGAAGAAAATGCAATTGCGAGCATTGAGCATACTCCTTGGTATGCAGACATCATGCATTACCTTAAATACATGAAGTGTCCAAAGGGATTGAGTGATAGCCAGAAAAGAACTCTGAAGTTGCAGGCATCTAAGTATGTCTTCATGGATGGAGATTTGTTTTGGAAGAACAAGGATGGTATACTATTGTTATGTCTGGATGAATCGCAAGCCAGGCATGTCTTAAGTGAAATGCATGAAGGGGTTTGTGGAGGACATTACTCAACAAAGACAACTGCACATAAAATTCTCAGGGCAGGTTATTACTGGCCAAAGGTTTTTAATGACTCTTTTACATATGTAAGGAAATGTGAAGCCTGCCAGAAATTCTCTGGAAAACTGAAGTATCAAGCAACTTTGCCACTTCGACCCCTGTAGGCTGATGCCCCTTTTCATCAATGGGGAATTGATTTCATTAGAGAGATACAAGAAAGATCGAGTGGAAGAAATAAATGGATACTGGTGGCCACTGATTATTTTACCAATTGGGTAGAAGCAGTACCAACTAAACAGGCTACAAGTAAAGTTGTAACAAATTTCTTAATGGATAACATCATTACCAGATTTGGTGCACCATTAAGGCTGATCACGGACAATGGGATGTGTTTCAGATCAGATGAATTCAGAAACTTTTGTAGCACATATGGCATTACCATTTCTTATGCAGCCCCTTACCATCCACAAGCTAATGGTCAAGCAGAGTCTAGCAATAAAAGTCTTCTGAAGATTATAAGGAGGATGTTAGGTCAGAACAAGAAAGCTTGGGATTCAAAATTAAAATTGGCTGTTTGGGCTGATAGGATTACTGTAAAAAAGGCAATTGGAAAATCCCCATTTGAGCTGGTGTATGGAACACAAGCCATAATGCCTTTGCAGAATTTGTTACCAGTCTACAAGTTTGTCCTTCAGGAACATTTGGATATTCCAGAACCTATGGAGGAAAGAATGGAGCAACTAGCTAAACTTGATGAAATAAGGAGAGTTGCCCAAAATCAAAACATAAAGTTACAGACGCAGATGAAGTATCTATTTGATAAAAAGGAAAAAGATAGAAAATTTGAGGAAAATGATTTGGTATTGACGTGGAACGCAAGGTGTCAAGAGAAGGGCAAGCATGGGAAATTTGAAGCCTATCTACAAGTTTGTCCTTCAGGAAGATTTGGATATTCCAGAACCTATGGAGGAAAGAATGGAGTAACTAGCTAAACTTGATGAAATAAGGAGAGTTGCCCAAAATCAAAACATAAAGTTACAAACGCAGATAAAGTATCTATTTGATAAAAAGGCAAAAGATAGAAAATTTGAGGAAAATGATTTGGTATTGACGTGGAACGCAAGGTGTCAAGAGAAGGGCAAGCATGGGAAATTTGAAGCCTTGTGGCTGGGACCTTTTGTGGTTGTTGGAAAAAAGGGTGAAGATTCATATTATCTACAGAATATGGCTGGTGAAGATCAGGAGTTGCCTGTACATGGGCAATTTCTGAAACACTTTTTCTCTTGAACAATACAGAGGATTAAGGGTTGCCTGTGCGTGGACAACTCTTGATGATCCTCTTTAAAATTATTTTCCATGCACAGTAGTTTAGGGTTTTGTTCATCTCCATTTCGCATTCATTTCCATTTCCATCTTGCTCACTGGTTCATCATCTTGTGTCTGGTCTGCTCACCCAGAGATCTGGATCCTTGCAATGATCTTACAATCATTCATCCCCAGACGGAGCCACTATTAGAACTATAAAATTCTGATGATTTTACATGTTGTTCATACTCATAATTTTCCAAACAAGTCCTACCGTGAGCATATTTTCCCCATATTTGGCCATGTAGTCCCATAAAATTATCTAAGTCTAAATATTTCACATTAGAGTTCCTATCGGCATGAGGATATCAAGGTCTCCCCGACCCATTGTGCATTTTTGCTAATATATATTTGTTGTAGGTCTATCGGCAGGACTTCTTTGGTGTCACAGCGATCAAAATTCATCTATAGGCACCTATCGGCAGGACATAACACATTGTCTCGGCGACAGAAGATTCATATCGGCAAGAGGGTCTTCGTCGGGATGAGTCACAGCGAAGTTATATTGTCTCACCAACCGGCACAAGAGTATACACTTCGGCCAAACAAATTATATTCGGTATGTGGTCTCACCGAATGGGGCGTGTCTCACCGACCAATGCGAGGAGGCTTATCGGCCAAGCTAAGCGGTATCGATGTAATATCTTGGCGAATACATCGGGTCTTGCCGACAAATGTGAATGGAATTGTATTCAAAGCTTTCGAAATGAAGTTATGAAGTCTCGCCGACCTTTGTGTCTCATCGATAAGGATATGCATTGGCAAGAGTCATGTTATCGAAGTGAGGTCTCACCGAGCGCATTATGTCTTGCCAACCAACGCACGTGGATATTCATCGGCCAGACTAAAAGCATCGGAGTGAGGTCTTGGCGAATTCATAGTGTCTTACCGACCAACAACAAAAAGAACATCTCGGTAAGACTCATGTGCATCGGAGTGAGGTCTTGGCGAATTCATAGTGTCTTACCGACCGACAACAAAAAGAACATCTCGGTAAGACTCATGTGCATCGGAGTAAAGTCTTGGCAAGTGGCTCCAGTCTTGCCGACAATACACAAAGGGGATTTTATCAATGGTTTTCGGTGTGAGGTTATATAGTCTTGCCGATCTGAATGTCACGCCGAAGTATTGTTGCATCGGTGAGAAAATGATTATGTCTCGGCGATCAAAAGTGAACTTAAGGAGACTTTCGGTAAGACATTGTACAATCTATGGGACATCTCCCCGACTCCATGGGTCACAGCGAAACACAAAGATTAAAGGATATCTGTCGGTAAGACTTTAGACTTCTGTATGACTGCAGGATGTCACGGCGAATATTTGGCGAGAATTAATTGAAACCCGAATAATGTTGCCCGTTTGCAAGCTATTGGCCGACATTTGATTACGAAGCGATGTGTCTGTTCAAATACAAATGTATAAATATCCACTCGCAATTGTAAAATGATATCAGATTTTAGATATTAGATACAGTAGATAGATTAGAAATGGATACAGTAGAATAAAATTCTCAGATCAGAGACTATGATGCATGATTTCAAATGGAGATATCAATGAAAATCAGTTGATGTGGCAGTTCATTTCTGATGTCAATTGTCTGTTGTGCTTATTGAAAGTATTACTAATTTGTCTCCAAGATTGATGCTTTATGGTTGTTTAAATTGATATAACAAGTTTATATTCAGTTTATCAGTGCACAATTGCTGTATCTGTGTGGTCGATTGATCGGTTCTTTCAAGAAAAGATTAAATCCTTTTGATTAATCACAGTAATCAGGGAAATTCATCTAAATCATTAAGAAGAGCTTAGTAATCACAGTCTTGCATGTTTATACAAGTTATAAACAAAACATATGCCAAACAATTTGAGTATTCTCCAGAAATAAGTTGCCCATTTCTATTTCATTTGACTCCGCATACCCAATAAGGCACTAGTCTCTGCATTTCACCATTTAGATTCATTCATTCTCTTTTACATCTGTTAACTAAGCATATAAGGATTTCGTTTTCAATATTGCTATACAATTTATACCAAATTTAGTTTTATTTGTCCACTCCCACTTGCCATTGTGGGCAAAACATTTCAAGAGAGATAAGCACATTAAGTCTGCTTCATTCATATAGGTACACCCACCTAGGTTTAGCAGCACCTGAAGAGTAGAAGGTATAAAAACTTTTGACCTTGTCTGTTACCCTGAAACGTACCAAGAGATTGGAAACCTCTTGAGACATTTCACCTGCGTTTTTGAGAGCTAACACCATCAACCATGTCCTACCATTGATCTCCACAAAGGCACAAATGTAAACACCAAGAAATTTAGCTCAAATCTACATAACTCCATCTCTGGCATATTTCTCCACCCTAATCCTACTCAATATTCAGATGAATCCTACACTCTTGCCTTTCACTCTGCTGATCATATTCTAGAAATTTGTATGGATGAAGAAATTTATGATTGCATGGAATTCCTACAGGATCATGCACTGATTTGTAAATTTACTAGACTGTGGCCCAAATTGAGTAATTTACATTCTTGGAACACAGAGCTATGGAAAAATGTAATGTCCCCTTATCAAACCTGATCTTTCCAGTGACCGTTGGCCTATTCCGGAGACCCGTAGGTTAGTCGGAAGGTAAAATTAGGGTTTCCTATTTTGAAGGATGTTCTTGCTCGGAGTTGGTTGATTCAATGGCGGATTCTTTCTGGGTTTTCAGAGAGCTTCGCAGTGATATGTTTCTCTTGGCATTCTGAGCACTTTCTGGAATTTACTATTTTTAGTAAATTCTATTTCTGGCAGTGGCATGTTCGGTCTCGGCACAGTTGACTTTCCTCTTCAGTTGACTCAATGGGTTTATTCAGTTTCTGGCCTCGGGATGCAGTTTCGGAGAGATAAGTCATTTCACTTTAACATTATATTTTAATGTTAAATCACCCCTTGGCCTAGTCTCTTAACTTAATGATGTTTTAAAAGGGTGGTCATTAAGGGTGGCGCCATCATTAAGTTAATTTTATATTCATCAAGGTTGAAATTAATGCCTTAAGTTTGGACGCATTTATTAATGTGTTGAATTTATTTAAAAAGTCAAGATTGAGCTTTGAAGAAAGGGACGCCATCTTTTGAAGAGATTAGGGTTTGACTCTGAAGTGAAGATTAGGGTTTCGAGAAGGTCAGCAGGAAATTATAAAAGGAAGCCTTTGATCCTCAATTCAACATCTTTTGTCTACAGTATTGTTACTCTGTCGGAATGGTATTGGATTGCTTCGAGGAATGAAGGCCTCCTAGCTCGGGCATTGCTTCTTGCTTGCAACACAACAACTAGTGGTGAATTAGTATAGTTTTGTGAGTTTCATTGGGATTTGTACATTGTAATCAGCTTGTGGCTATTTAGTTTCTGATTTTACATATTAGAGGTTTTCCAGATTTGCATTTTAGTTACAGCAGATTGTTGTTTTAATTCATAACTCAAAAAATACAAAAAAGATTGTTCTGGGTATTGTTTATATCCCTCTGTCTGGGAAGGGCGAATCCTTGTCTTAAGTTTCAGATTTTTTAGTGATGCATGGAATTTTTAAAGTAAAATCGCCCCTCTTGCTGGGCCGTACTTTTCAGATCTGCATTGGGTTTCGTGCATTAAATAAATAGGGTCTTTTGAGTGAGTCTCAGTGTTCTAATTTGGTCGATATCATACTAGGACCATTATGCAATTCGTCTCATGAGATTTGATGAAGTTTTGAGCAAGTTGTGAGTAGATTTGTGAAGTACAGGGCCGCTGTTCGTGCACAAGGAATTCTGGACTGTCATAAAGCAGATTTTGAGGTTGGTCTGTTTAGTGCAATTTCAGATCTAAGCTTCATTCATTCAGTAAAGGAAACTTCTATATATTGTTGCAACTCTAGTTATCTGTTGATTCACAGTGAGAGCAAGTTATTAACTTATTATTGTAAGCTGGCAGTAGTACTGACAGTAATGGTTATCTTGCTTATCATAATTTGTAATGCTCAGCTTTCCGTTCAGTAATTGCAATAGTATTTCCTTTACCTCCGCCCTATGGTAGCTCCTTTCCCACTCTGGGTTAGAAAGCACATTCTGGGTGTTGAGTACTACGACATTTGATTATTTTCAAGCATTGTAATTTGTAATACTCCATATGATTAGCCTCCAACTCCCTCTTTGGATTAGGTAGCACATACTTGGTGTCCGGAGTTCCCTTCAGTACTTAATGTAAAGACCCTCGACCATATGTTTCGCCATCATCCAGTATATTTCTTGGATTAGAGTTCTTGCATAAATGCTAATTTTGATTAAGATCTCGACCAATTCTCACACCTTACCCATGGGATCTGGTGTACGTGCAGTTAGAGTTGCTTCAACAGCGTTTTTACAGTTCAAGCTACTGTATAGATTGCATTAGTTGTAATTTTGTAATTTGTAAAAGCGAAAAAATTGTGGAATATTTCAGTATCAAAGCCAAGATCTTTATATCTGTGAACAATTTGTCTATGAGTGACTGAGAGAAAAGAGGAATTACATTTACAAGGAAGACCAAGAAAGGTTGAACAGTTCCATTATATCTCAGGAGCTCAAAAGGTGAGGCAAGCTTGAGAGGTTTTGAGGAGCTCATTGAGGAAGCTGAAATGTGAAGGTGAGAGAATCAGGTTAGGGGTAATGAGAGGTTCACCAACAATAGAGATGACAGTGGGAAGGGAAGAGAAAGATCGATAAGTCCCGGAAAGAGATTTGAAAAGAAGATGGATGCCTTGATGGACATGGTATCTCTCATGATGGGGAAAGTGGGCCAGAACACAACTCCACAGAACAACTCAGGGCATGGAGGAGAGCATAGCGCCTCCAACCAGCATGATGGACATGCAGCTCGGCCTGTTTCAAACAACACTTATGTCTCAGCCAGGCCATTCAAACCCACCTTCTTGGCACCTGTAAACAGTCAGCCAGATCCTGAAGAAAATGCTTCATTCGTGGAGCAGTTGAGGCTTGGCCGTGCGGAGTATGATTCTCTCCCTGTTGACATCAAGATGGACATGTCCTATAATGACTTCATGGATCACAAAAGAAAGAATAGGGGACAAGGGAGACATCATGAGCAAAGAAGAACACCAGTGCAAGGGGATTTGTATCAAGCTATCAACAAGGTTATACTTCCACACTATGACGGGAGTGATAACAGTTCAGCCCGAGCTTGGATACAGAAGCTGGATAACTATCTAGCTCTCAGACCCATGGCAAAAGAAGAGGCGATTAAGTTCGCTACGCTACACCTTGATGGGGTGGCGCACGAGTGGTGGTACCATGGCCTAGTCACCTTGGGTCATCGGTCTATCACTACATATGATGAGTTCACCAATAGGCTCATCGAGAGGTTTGAGAAAAAAGACCCTGAAATACATTTCAGAGAACTTGCATAGTTGAGGCAGTATGGCACAGTTGATGCCTACATAGCTGAGTTCCAGAGACTCTCAGTCATGGTCACTGGAATCACGGAGAGGCGATTGGTGATCCTTTTCAGTGAGGGTTTGACGGAACCACTCAAGGGTTGGATTAAAGCCTTTGATCCACCAACCCTACAGGAGGCCATGAAGAAGGCAAGAAACATGGAGTGGGCTGCTCCTAAGGCAAAGTTTCAATCCAATCCATCCTTTCACAAAAGGGATAAAGGGAAAAGACCTCAACATAGACCTCCTTTGAGACCTCAGCATAAGGAGTTCAAACATCATAATCCTCATGTCACAAGATTGGATCCAGAGACCCTGAACGAACTCAGAAGAAAGGGGTTATGTTTCCGGTGTAGGGAAAAATGGTCTCAAGATCATGTTTGCCCGAAGGGAGTTAAATTTAATCAGATTGAGTACTATTCAGCTGGTGAAAGTAATTCTGATTTTTCAGACCAGCAGTCTGATTTTGAGGATAGTGAAGTGGAAAGAGCCCCAGAAGAGGCCGAAGATGAAAAGGAAAGTGGAGGAATCTTGGCTCAACTTTCGAGCTTCCAAAGAAACGAATCCTTCAAGGTTCGGGGGATGGTTAAGGGGCAGCGAATCGTTGCTTTGATCGACACTGGAGCAACTCATAACTTCATTGACGAAGTTGTGGTGGCAAAGAAGGGGCTGCAAACAGAAGAGTTTGAAGGCTTCAAGGTCATGGTTGCGGATGGTTTCCACATTTCATGCACCAAGAAAATCGCGAACATGACTATGCAATTGGGAAACTACGAAGTCAAGGATGACTTCTATGTAGTCCACATTGGAGATACTGATGCCGTTCTAGGCATTCAATGGCTGCGTTCACTTGGGGAGATCTCCTTGAATCTGCAAACTATGGAGCTCAAGTTTCAATCCGATGGGAAGAGGATAGTACTTAGAGGAATGTCCAATGGGGGCCCTCGGGTTGTGTCATTCAAAAGAATGGCAAGGCTGATCTGTCACGATCAAGCTGAGTGGGTTGCAGAATGCCTGATCCTTCCTGCTAGTCCGGTTGAGACTAAAAGAGACTATCCTCCTAATGTTCAGTCTCTACTCACAAAGAAGAGCAAAGTCTTTGCTGACTTGCCTCCTGGACCACCACCTAAACGGGGTTCGGAACATATCATAGAGCTCAAGGAAGGAGCTAAACCGGTAATTACAACTCCATACCGGTACCCCAAGAGACAAAAGGATGAGATTGAGAAGAACATTCAGGAACTCTTGGAGATGGGTTTCATTCGCCCAAGCAAGAGCCCCTTTGCTTCTGCAGTGGTTCTTGTGAAGAAGAAGGATGGTACCATGCGCATGTGTGTGGACTATCGTGCTTTGAATCAAAGCACCATCAAAAACCGATACCCCATTCCAAGGATAGATGAGCTCATTGACGAGCTACATGGGGCCAAGTTCTTCTCGAAGATCGATTTGAGATCGAGTTACCATCAGATTCGAATGAGGAAGGATGCGATGTTAGAGATTCTTTAGAATGTCCACTATAGCCATTGAGTTTCTAGTCGATCATGCCATTTGGGTTGACTAACTTGCTCTGCTACCTTCAGGTCTTGCATGAAACCAGAGTTTTGAGAATCAGTTAAAGGAGTTTGTGTTGATATTTTGATGACATTTTGATTTTATAGCAAGACTTGGGAAGATCATCTAAACTTCACTTGGAGGAAGTGCTTAGCATCTACAGAATCGAGAGCTTGTTAACAAAAGCATCAAATATGAATTTGGAATGGAGGGATTCTGTACCTTGGCACATGTCAGTCTTGAGGAGTGAAAGGTGGATCTGAAAGAGATAGAAATGAGTAGTTGATTGGCCACCTCTGAGAACTTGACTTCGGAGTTGAAAGGTTTAGGTCTTTATTAGTTTTATCGAATTTATTTAAAAGATTACTCAGAATGCTGCTCCCTCGCCGATCCTCTCACCAAAAGGGAGCCTTGTTGAGTGAAAGAGCTCAAACTATTTCGACAAGTTAGAAGGATCATGAGCTCTTGCAGTTACAGCCATCCCAGTTTTCAAAGCCCTTAGAACTCACACACACGATTAGCGTGCATCCGGTGAAGGAGTTGGGGCTGTCTTGATGCAAGACAAACATCCTATTGTGTTTGAGAGCAGAAAACTGAGGGGTGTTGAAAGAACATACTCTATCTATGACAAGGAAATGCTTGCCATTATGCATGCATTAGCCAAGTTCAGGCAGTACTTGGTGGGAAACAAGTTCGTGGTCAAGACTGATCACAATAGCCTCAAACACTTCATGCATCAGAAGGATCTGAACGAGAGGCAACAAAAGTGGGTGAGTAAGCTTCAAGCTTACGACTTTGACATTGAGTATGTCAAAGGGAAAAATAATGTTGTGGCCGATGCTCTGTCAAGGAGACCCCATCTTAGCTCATTGTGTGAGCTTACTACGGATTGGAGGGACATGTTGCTTGCTGATTATGCCAAAAATCAATTTGCAACCAGCATTATTGAGGGTACTTTTCATGACGAAAGGTACAAGGTGATTGAGGGGTTGATACACTACAAAGGGAGAATCTTTCTAGTGGCTGATTCTAAGCTCAGGAAGAAGATTTTATTGACATTTCATGATAGTCCGCTTGCTGGTCACCAAGGATTCTTTAAGACATACAGGCAGATCCGAGAAAGATTTTCTTGGAAAGGATTGAAAGGAGAAGTTCAACGTTATATTCAGGAGTGTCCTGTTTGTCAAATGAACAAGAACGAGCATACACTGCCAGCTGGTTTGCTACAACCACTCCCTATTCCCAATCAAAAATGGGAAAGCATCTCGATGGATTTCATCACAGGGTTGCCCAAGGCCCAAGGGAAGGATTGTATCTATGTGGTAGTGGATAGACTAACCAAATTTGCTCACTTCTTCGCCATTATAGCTCTTTTTCCAGCAGCCCAAGTTGCAGATCTGTTTTTTTAGGTAGAGTGTTTAGGTTGCATAGGTTCGAAAACATTGTGAGTGAGTAGGACAGCAAGTTCTAAGCACTTTTTAACCAGGATCTTAGAATCGGTGATGCATTAGCCTCCAAGCACTAGTTACCATCCCCAGACAGATGGACAAATGGAAATAGTGAACAAGTGGTTGGAAGGCTACTTGAGAAACTATGTGTCGGAGCAGCAAAGAGCATGGGTTAAGTGGCTGCACATAGGCGAGTACTGTTACAATTCTTCATTTCATATGTCAATTAAGATGTCTCCTTTCTTGGCTCTCTATGGGTATGAAGCACCTAGCTTTGCCGATTTGGTGTTTGGTGATAGCAAAGCACCTCAAGCCAAAGACTTGTTGCAGCAAAGTCAAGACATCATGAAATCATTGAAGAATAATCTACACATTGCACAGAATCAGCAGAAGATGTATGCTGATCAGAGGCGTGTTGAGCGTTCTTTCGAGGTTGGGGATATGGTTTATCTCCGATTCTGACCTGGGGCAGTCCACTCTCAAAGAGAGTGGAAAACTCAAACCTAGCTTCTATATAGACCATTCGAAGTCATCCGAGAAAAGTTGGGCCATTAACCTTATGAGTTGGAGCTACCTTGATAGCGGAGTACACAATGTCTTCCCACGTAATCTCGCCTCAAGAAGGCACTTGGACATAATATGGTTGCTTCATCTGATTACCACCTTTGGATGAAGGACAGTTGGTTCTAATTCCTGAGGAGATACTTGATTTCAGAGAATGTTCTTTGAGGAAAAGAACAATCAGAGAATACTTGGTGAAGTGGAAAAATTTGCCTATGGAGGATGCAACTTGGGAGAATGATGAGATTCTGCAGCATCCAGGTTTGCAATTGCTTGAGGACAAGCAATCTTGGGGAGGGCGGACTGTAATGTCCCCTTATCAAACCTGATCTTTCCAGTGACTGTTGGCCTATTCCGGAGACCCGTAGGCTAGTCGAAAGGTAAAATTAGGGTTTCCTATTTTGAAGGATGTTCTTGCTCGGAGTTGGTTGATTCAATGGCGGATTCTTTCTGGGTTTTCAGAGAGCTTCGCAGTGATATGTTTCTCTTGGCATTCTGAGTACTTTCTGGAATTTACTATTTTTAGTAAATTCTATTTCTGGCAGTGGTCTGTTCGGTCTCAGCACAGTTCACTTTCCTCTTCAGTTGACTCAATGGGTTTATTCAGTTTCTGGCCTCGAGATGCAGTTTCGGAGAGATAAGTCATTTCACTTAAAATAACATTATATTTTAATGTTAAATTACCCCTTGGCCTAGTCTCTTAACTTAATGATGTTTCAAAAAGGTGGTCATTAAGGGTGGCGCCATCATTAAGTTAATTTTATATTCATCAAGGTTGAAATTAATGCCTTAAGTTTGGACGCATTTATTAATGTGTTGAATTTATTTAAAAAGTCAAGATTGAGCTTTGAAGAAAGGGACGCCATCTTTTGAAGAGATTAGGGTTTGACTCTAAAGTGAAGATTAGGGTTTCGAGAAGGTCAGCAGGAAATTATAAAAGGAAGCCTTTGATCCTCAATTCAGCATCTTTTGTCTACAGTATTGTTACTCTGCCGGAATGGTATTGGATTGCTTCGAGGAATGAAGGCCTCCTAGCTCAGGCATTGCTTCTTGCTTGCAACACAGCAACTAGTGGTGAATTAGTATAGTTTTGTGAGTTTCATTGGGATTTGTGCATTGTAATCAGCTTGTGGCTATTTAGTTTCTGATTTTACATATTAGAGGTTTTCCAGATTTGCATTTTAGTTACAGCAGATTGTTGTTTTAATTCATAACTTAAAAAATACAAAAAAGATTGTTCTGGGTATTGTTTTTATCCCTCTGTCTGGGAAGGGCGAATCCTTGTCTTAAGTTTCAGATTTTTTTGTGATGCATGGAATTTTTAAAGTAAAATCGCCCCTCTTGCTGGGCTGTACTTTTCAGATCTGCATTGGGTTTCGTGCATTAAATAAATAGGGTCTTTTGAGTGAGTCTCAGTGTTCTAATTTGGTCGCCATCATACTAGGTCCATTATGCAATTCGTCTCATGAGATTTGATGAAGTTTTGAACAAGTTGTGAGTAGATTTGTGAAGTACAGGGCTGCTGTTCGTGCACAAGGAATTCTGGACTGTCATAAAGCAGATTTTGAGGTTGGTCTGTTTAGTGCAATTTCAGATCTAAGCTTCATTCATTCAGTAAAGGAAACTTCTATATATTGTTGCAACTCTAGTTATCTGTTGATTCACAGTGAGAGCAAGTTATTAACTTATTATTGTAAGCTGGCAGTAGTACTGACAGTAATGGTTATCTTGCTTATCATAATTTGTAATGCTCAGCTTTCCGTTCAGTAATTGCAATAGTATTTCCTTTACCTCCGCCCTACGGTAGCTCCTTTCCCACTCTGGGTTAGAAAGCACATTCTGGGTGTTGAGTACTTTTCAGCATTTCAGTTATTTCTTTCAAGCATTGTAATTTGTAATACTTCGCCATATGGTCGCCTCAACTCCATACTGGATTGGGTAGCGCATACTTGGTGTCAAGTTCCCTTTCAGTACTTAGTGTAAAAGACCCTCTGACCATATGCTCGCCATCATCGGCGCCATTCTTGGTTAGAGTTCTTGCATAAGCATTTTGATTAAGATCCTCTGACCAATGCTCACACCTTGCCCACATCGGGATCCTGGTGTACATTCTGGTTAGAGTTGCTTCAGCAACGTTTTGGTTTAGCTGCTAACCTTAACGGGTGCATTGGTTTGTAATTTGTAATTTGTAAAAACGAAAAAAATTTGGCTTGGAATATTTCAAAAAAAGTAATGGAGGACAAAATAAACATCTACCCCTGCACAAGGTGTTTTTCTATCCTTGAGTTTGGATCACTCAAGAATAAAGAGGTGGTGATCAATGATAGACCATGGCATTTTCAAGGAGATTTCATCTGCAATAAACCTTGGTTTACCACTTTTGATCCTCGTACTTATTCTCTGTCCTCTGTATTTCTGTGGATTGCCTCAACAACTTTGGGAATTAGAGGAACTTCAGTCTATAGGAAATGGGCTCAAAAAATACAATTGTACATCAAATGAAACTACTCATTTTTTGTGCAACACTTATGCTTGCATTTGTGTGGAGACAGATCTCACCAAGGATCTTCCATCCTAAAAAATAAAAAACGCCTAAAAAGCAAAACCAGAGATAAAGAAGTTGTCATGAAGGGGTGATATGGGAAGTCCATGGAAAGATAAGGAGTACTTGAAATTTTCTGAGCCTAAACTGCAGATGATACCATTAAATAATTAGGAATGACCTAAGATTAAAAAAAAAAGGAGAAGGAATCTTCCTTAAGAAACAAAAAGCATTAGATGTCTTTGAGATTGTCCAAGAAGGGCAAAACTGGAAAGTATTAGTGGGAATCCCATATAGCTCTTTTGCACTTCTTCAGCACACTTGTTAATAGGGTTAATGCCTAAATTTTCTAGGTTCAAATTATATATTCAGGAGTGGACCCTCCCCTAGTCCACAAATCACTTATCAAAAATAAAATAAAATAAAATCTCAAGTCAAATAATGGGGAAGAGTTTGCTTCCAAACAGTTCCAAGAATACTATGACAAGGAAGGGATACAAAGGCAGAACAGAATTGTTGACAGAGAAATCACACAATTGTGAAAATGGCCTGTTGCATATTGCATAGCAAGGGAAAGTCATTCAGATACTAGAGTGACACAATTCATATAGTTCTATATCTCCTAAATAAAAAACTATGGAAATCCTTATAGGAAATAACTATTGACGAACATCTTTGCATCTTTGGTTCTATTGCTTTTACTATGGTTCTAGATAATAAAAGAAGCAAATTGGATGCTTATAGTAGGAAATACTTATTTGCTAGTTATAGTTAGCAACTTAACAATCTAAAGCTCACAAACTTATTGATTTTAGTATTTTACTACTAAAAAAGTCATAGTTAGTAGGAATGGGTAGATAAAGGACACTAAGCTATTCTTCTTTAGTTCTTCTTCAACTAGTATTGATCATTCTAACTAACATGCAATAACCAATAATATTCCTGGTACTAGTTTTGGTGTTGTTCCTTTGTTAAATCCTAATTCAATGACACTAGGAGCATCAAGTTCCAAGCGAGTATAGAATGGGAAATTGTTTCCCCATCACCAACCCCACATCAATATCAATTACCTATTTTGGATTTGTATGATGGTTTGGAAGGTGTTGCTTTGACACCTCAAACTCAATAGAAAAGGAACCTAAGTAGTATCACACCATGTTGCAAACCAAAAGGCAAACTAGAGAGGGAAGCAGCCATGAAGATTTAGTATGATGCCTTGATGAAGAATCATACCTAGGTATTAGAAAAGTTGTCTAAACAAGCATCCCATTAGATGCAAATGGGCATATAAGGTGAAATGCTAGGAAAAAGGTACTTTGGATAAATATAAGGCATACCTTGCTGCCAAAAGCTATTCACAACAACAAGAATCAAATATGAGGAGATATTTGCTCCTAATGGTCACTTTTTGGTTAGAACACTCCATTATAGCCCAATTTGGACAAAATATGTATCAGATAGATTGCAAAGCACTTTCTTGAACGGATATATAGAAAATTAGGTTTACATGGTGCATCTTGAAAAGTTCTATAGGCCAAGCAAGAAACTTCTAGTGCACAAGTTGGTAAATTCCTTATACAGACTTGAGCAGGCTCTATGAACTTAGTACATCAAAACCAATCAACAATTACAAGTTTATGTATTCCAAAGTTTCTCTGATATGAACATGTAAAAAGTGCTGATGATAATATTATAATTCTCATTGTCTATGTCGAAGATTTAGCCATAACTAGTAGCAAGGCTAATGTTATCCTAAAGTAAAACCAAATCAATGCCCAAACTTTTACATGACAAAGTTGGTCCTCCTACACTACTTCTTAGGTGTAAAATTTTGCAACTTTATCACATAATCTATGTCTCCCAAGTGAAATGTGTTGAAACACTTCTAGAGAAATTCAAGATGGTATTTTGTAAGTGGGCTATTACACCTATGAAGATTGGGCTTAAATTTTGAGCCCTCATTGACTCACCATCAATCAATGAATCATCCTTCAAAGAATTGGACAGTTTGATCTAGCTTAAATCCACTCAATCGGATCTATATTTTGTAGTCAGCTATCTTTCTCAATTCTTGTCGGTTGAGATTAGTCCACTAGAAAGCAACAAAACAAGTACTTAGATATGTCAAAGGCAAACATGAATTAGGACAAATTTTTTGGCATGAGGAGATCCACTACTAACTATGTTTTTGCTATGAATTCAGGAATCATTTTGTGACAGAAAACTTCAGCATACAGTCACCTTGTCTTCCACTGAAGCAGGATACAACAGAGCCATTAGTGCAAGTTGTGAGGCAATATTATTGCGATGACTACCCCATAACTTGCAGTTGAGTCCAGTCACAACATCTTCACTGTAATGCGATAATCAATGTTTGATGTTGGTGAAAAAATCAATATATCATGCCCAGGCCTAACACATTGAGGTTTATCATCTTTACATTCAAGAATCAGTAGATAATGAGCACATTTGTCTTCATTATTGCACCACTCAAGAGCAGACTATACATATAATGACTAAATCACTTGGGCTTGATAAATTTGTAAAATTTTGAAACAAGCTTGGGGTTTTGTTCAGTATAGTCATTAAGGGTGGTAATAGACATAATGTGTGTTTAGACATCAAGTATTAATGTTTGTAATGTTGTAATGAGTTATGTGTTAAATATGGAATATAATTAACTCACAAAATACAAGTTAAAGCCAATGTAGCTTCCTCCCCCTTCACTAAATCAGCATGCACACATATTGCTTGGTGTGCCCATTTCCCCATCTTCTCCTTACAACTCCTTATACCAAGTGTATGATAGAATTAGTAAGGGAAAGACATGATTAAAACTACATTTCCATATACCTTTCCCTTCTGTACATGGAATTTTTCCTAGGTTTTGTTCTTTATTTTAGCTCTTTCTGATTTTGTTCTTGTTAGTCAGATTTTGACTCCATTCTGTATAGCCTTCAGCATTCTCTATTTAGCCTTGTCAACTAGCTTTTCATTAGTAGAAAATATTATTCTTCTTAAAAATATGTATACCATGGAGAATTAAATTACTTCATTGGGATATAAGTAATTGAAGATAACGCTAAGAAAACAATTCACTGATTTGAATATTGTCAAAAAATGGGATGAATGAATGTACAATCTAAAAATCTAGAATCTAGCGAACTTCCATGTGCACTCACTGTACTTTGATAAGAATCACCTTTAACCCTAGTTGCATGAATGTATATGGTTTTTAAATGTTGCATTATTTTAATTAATATGGAAAACCATGACTGATTTGTGCAGCTATGCTCAAAGTGGTGTGGCTGGCTGCTGGACTGAATATTGGATTGTATAGCCAATAAATATTGAAATCAGATGAGATGACAAGGCAACCCCAAGAATTGTTGGAGCGAGGTATCGTTCATCAAGTAGATAACCATGTGGGTCATCAATTTTGCTATTGCCAAAGGAAGCTGAGACATGAAGAATGTGTGTGGATTATCAAGCCCACAATACAATCACCATCAAAAGTCGATATCTACTCCTAAGGATTTGAGTTGACCTATTGAAGCATGAAAAATGTTTAAAGGCTGCATTTAAAAATCACAGTATCATCAAATTAAATTGAAGGGCATTTCAAAAACAACATTCAAAACCAAGGAAGGCTTATAATTGGTACATCCCTGTGGGCTATGTAATACACTGGCACCCTTCATGTGTGTGATCAAGATCTCCTTAGAACTTTCATTGATTCTTTTATTACTGTATATGTAGATGATATTCAATTTTTCTGTGCCCATGAGAAGATCCCATACTTCATTAGAATAGGATCCTTGAAACACTAAATATGTGTGCCACATGGGAAAAGAAAATATTTAGTTGAAGTGGGTCCTTGAAACACTAAATAAAATCAGCTATAGAAATGGAAATTCTGGAGATAAACTATGTATGGAGAGAAAAAACTGTTGCCATTTCTGATCTCCTTGAAGACATATCACCTACATAAGAATGATGATATTAAAGACACAAAGCTCCTTACGTAGAGAATTTTTACAAGTTTAAAAAGGTGGGAATACCTATTTCCAATCACTAATTTATGAAACACACCCCTACCTAGGTCCACCAAACAAGTGAAAACAATTAAAAAATCCCAATATAACAATGGAGGTGTCAAAACTATTAAATGTGGGACCATAACACCAACAAAATTTACAAAAAAAAATTATTAATAAACCATTTCTTTACATGAAATGATTACTTAAAATGTGCCCAAACCCTATCTAAGTTTCTATGTTGCATCTCCAAGAATGCTTAAACCCAAGACAATCATCTCTGTCCAAGTTGTCAAATTTCTAGGGCCCCTTGTGCCCTAGTCCTTTGCTATTTTAATGTTATATGTTTCTGTCCCTTCGATCTATTTTGGTCATTCATGGACCTTAATATATTTTCTTTCTTTCTTTCTTTCTTTCCTTAGCCACACTCTTGCTATTTCTATCCAGACATGGTGGATGTCATGTCCCCCTGTAATGAACCTAGCCCAAGCTGACTCAAAAACTCTTCTTTTGCTGCCTTTAGAATTTTGTCAAACAGTTGGTGTGCAAAGTCTTTGCTTGCTGATTTGATGTTTCAGTTTGATATTGCTTGTTGGTAATGAATGCTAAAATGTTTTGAATGCTTGAAAAGACTACTATAATGACTAAAGAAATATTAGAATGCAATGCAATGCTTGTTTTTGGATTTTCCAATGCAAATAGATGAAAACTACATGAAGAATGTGCATCTACAGCCAATTGACATTTTGTCAAACACTTGGCATGCATACTACTAATTAGATCATGAATGATATAAACAAGCTCAATTACAATAGTATTTGACCAGCAACTTATATTTCCTTCTTTGCAATAAAATGTCTAATACAATGATGCTATGAATTGGCCAAGACTCTTGGCTTACAATTGATTTACAATAGTGCCAAATCTGATTTTCTGAGTATTCACTTACAGCAACTAAAATGCCTATGATGACAATGCAAACTACTTAGTAAATGCAAGAAGAACCTAGGAATGAGGGCGCCCAATGTTGTTGATGAAGAAACAATAAAAATCCAATGTGATAAACACCTTCCAAGCTCAAATCGACTTGCTCAAGCTGCCACCCCTGTTCTTGCCTGGCAAATGTTTAAATAATTAATTGCAGCACCAAACTCCTTCCAATTTGCCCCTAAAACAATTGTCTCGATGATAGGAATTGAATGCAACAATACCCAGAATGATTGGCCTCCTCAATCGAAAGATATGAACAAAAGCATGAGACTCACATAGGCTGATATGATGACTGGAAAATTATATCTAAATATCACAATATGCAAATTGACCTTATAGCTGAAGATGTGAAGTGATCCCAAGCAAGCAAAATGATCTCTTCAATCACCAATCGAACCTCCTTCAAAATTGGCCTTTGGCCACAAATTTTGCCACAATGAGAAGTCTGAAGTAAACTCTCCCACAGCTGCAATAATTCATATGATATTTCACACCCTCAAAATTGTTATCAATAGGAAGTTTTTGTTTCCTATCATCAATAAGAAATCTACAGAAACCCTTGGCTCCACAAGATAAATTATCAAATATCAATTTCAAATCTGGTTGTTTAGAAGCTTAGGCAACCCCTTTATTTATTTATTTTCTCCAATTCTTCAAGAAGCTTCTAGAATATTATTTTATTTTTATTAAGTGACTTTATGATATATATTTAAATTCAAGTCACTTTATTAAATTAATTAAATATAAGGTCACCTTATAATATTGATTTATTTGATAACCTTATAAATAATTAACTTGATACCACTTTTAATTTAATTAAAATAACTAATTAGTCATCCTCATGAAAAATCATTATTTTGGACAACTTAATTAATTAAATTAATTAAATCAAACTACCTCCAAAACGGGGACATTACACCCCCGAAATTGTAACACCAAAGATATCAAAATATAAATGTGAGTAATTGCAAGTATATCAAAATATAAATGCGAGTAATTGCAAGTATATCAAAATAGAAATATGAGAAATTGCAATTAAAATATAATTACAATTATCATAGATAATATTATAACTATAAATATAATATTAACAATTTAACCATTATTATCTTAATCATGATTATCATAGATAAGAATTAGAATAACCAATATTATTATATTAAAATATAGACATATATGTATTCAAGCATTATTATAATTATTATCTTGATAACATTATAATTATCACACAGATTATTTACAGAAACAATAATTATCTTGATGACATTATTATCTTACAAACTAACAATGCTATTTATCATAAATATAATAATAATCATGGGACTCATGCAATCGATTGTCCAAGGGCAACGACTCCCAGCATTAGCTAAATCTTAACAAACAAATAGCCAAATCAACATTGACTAATGAACAGATAAAAAGACGTAGCTGTGACTGGTCAAAGGCAAAGGATGCAACCATCTAGAAGGACGGGTAGGATAAAATAAACTATAGGAAGAGTCACGTCTAAAGGAGACCATACAAAAAGGAAGTGTTCGAGCAAGGAGAGATATGGAATGAGGAAATAAGAGATAAAATACAGACAGCAGATTATCTGGTGATATTTAAGAGGTTGTAAATGTAATTCTGCTGAAATGCATAAGTAGGGTCAAAGGATAGAAAGTAAATATGCTCATTGTTATTTATCTCTCTTTCTAATATGTGCAGAATTTATAGAGTAGGATCCATAAATGTATTTATTATGGGTTGTTTTCAATTATAACATGTTCAGAATCTATAAGTAGGACTGTAGGATCAATAGATATATTTACTATTGTTTGTTTACAATCATAATATATTCAGAAATTCTAGAATAGAACAATAGATATATTTATCATTACTTATTTCTTATTGTAATATGTTCAGAGTTTATATAGTAGCAGCAATAGGTGTATTTATTGTTTGATTCCTAGATGCATTCATTATTGTTTATTATGGTTTATTTCTAGCTAGGATAGATTCAGAAATTTATATACATTTATATGTACATTGTCAATCTGTTTGTATCATTATATGTTATTATGTATATTGTTAATCTGTTTATATCATGATGTCCATGTTCCACCATGGTGAGGAAGAAGGATTACAAAAGGGGAATTTAGGCAAGGGAGTCTCCTAGATACGCCACCAATTTAAAGACAACAGCAATATCTGCACAGATTTATTATATTGAAAATGACATTACAGCTTATATGCAAATTTGCATACAGATTTCTGATCACCCAGATCGCTCAAAGCGCAGGGGAGAGCATACGTCTAATATGCAGGACTTGGGACCTTGATCTTAGACTCTAGACTCTAATCTAAAAACTTCCGATGCCAATAATGAGGTGTCCCCAGCAATTTATCGAAGGGGCGAAACTTGTAACCTCAAGGCATTTTACAAAAAAATTGGAATTTGTCCATATGATAATGACACGCTCCCACCACCACCTACTGCACTATGGAGGAGACAGCTGTTAGGCAGTCTGTCATAAACACTAACATAGTGGAGAATAAAGTGACAATCACTTTTTGGACACCCGTGAGTGAGAAGGGCCCACTTAACACCTGTAAGTGGCTACAGGGATTTTGCTTTTTAAACAGGGTTGCGTCCTGTTGTCACATCTTAACGTGGGTGACATCACGGCACAGACAAACCCATGTGCTAGCTCCACGGGAGTGGCATTAGATCCATTAATTTTGTCGGTAAAGGTGCAAAGGCCAATTCCCAGTCTTGAGTGAAGGCATTGAACACGTAATCTCTTTGAACTACGTAATCTTGGGAATATGCTTGATCCATTTCGATCCTTCTAGCCATTGTTGTCGATTTGAGCTTTATCTCCAAGTCTTCAATTCTAACTTCTGGATACCACTTGGCTTCTAGTGGATATAACTCGATTCTGGGGAAATCATAGCCAATGCGAGGATAATGTGTCAGATATTGATCCATACATTGAATCATTTTTCCCCATAATAGTGGATGAATGTATTCCAAGAATTCTTTCATATCTTCATTAAACCTTGAACCAAGTAAATTTGTGTATTCCTCAAAAGAATCTTGGTGGAAAGTGATTCTACTTATGAAACCGTACTTAAGACATTTAAGCAAATTCATCTTGCTTTTCTTGGACCAATTCATTCCAAAAAATCCTCGGATCTTTACATGGATGCAACCATGTCTACTACACCAGTGTCTTATTGGTGCATCTTGTAATCCCAGAAGTGCTAGAAAATCTTTTCCATCATCAAAATCAACTATTCCTTGTCCATGGTAATATTGGATTGTCTGCCTTAGTTCCCTAAGCCATTTGTTCAGAAAATATGACTCTAGTAGTCTTTCGACTATATGTTTTGGCAAGTAGGGAAAAATCCTTTTACTTTCTTCATCTTCTAATCTTTCATCATCTTCATGGACAAACATTTGAGTTCCATCAGTTTTGTAAAAGGCAGGGTCTCTGAAAACAATACCAAAATATATGGATCCTGCAAGTTCCCTTGTTAAAGCATCTGCTAATGGATTATTTTTTCCTTCGATCCATTCTATATCAAAATTATAACTGAGAAACTCGAAATACCATCTGGCTACCCTTCCTTGGGCAATGTCTTTATTAGGCTTCTTCTTCAGGAAACTCCTCATTGCTTGACTGTCTATGCGGACCGTAAATTTTACTGGCTTGAGGAATATCTTGAATTTTTCCATACCTTTCTTGACTGCCAGTATCTCTTTTTCATATATGTGGTATCTACTTTCAGTATCAGTGAATGTTCCAAACTTATAGCCACAAATACTCTTGTTTTCGTCTTCTTCTTCCTGTATTAGGACAGCAGACCATGTTGTGTCAGAAGCATCAGTGTATAAGAATAGTGGTGAATTTGGGGTTGGAATTTAGAGAGATGGCAAATTCTGACACTTGGATTTGATCCTCTAGACAGCTTCTATAGCCTTCAAAGACCATCCTTCTTTCTTCCTTCTTTGAGGTGCTCCTGAATAGCTTTC
>VDFB02279205.1:0-25980 GCA_007258455.2 Sequoia sempervirens | reverse complement strand
ATGCCCTAGAAAATTGGTTTTACCTAATTTGTTCATATTACATGGTTAATCATTTTTTTGACCTAGAATGCATTCACTTTTCTGAAGTTTCTTTCCCAATGAAGAAATGGTGGAATAACTATTGCACAACATACAAGGATGACTAAGACACACTTGAAGACACATGGAATGGTTTCGTAATAGTACACGAAGAAACCTATCATCCTATTTGCAAGTATGGTGACCAATACATTGAGTTCTTTCAATTGTGCAAGTCTAGGATCAATAAGCGAAGGAATACACAAATACTTTTCATATTTTAGTTTCCAAACTTGGTATTTAGGTTTAGAGCAAAATCTTGTTTTCCTATATGTCTCTTCAATTGGAGAACCCTACAAATTTGCTTGCAAGTTTGAAGCAAAGGCCAAAGTCAAGACCAAACCAAGGAATGACTCTTAGTGCCATCCATAGGAGAAGCAATGATCACCCAATGACCAAAACAAGTAGTGATTGGCAAGTGGTGTTATGTTCACAACTCGAACACAGATTTATGTAGAGTGTTGTGCTCTAAAGACACTCTTTGCTCAAGTTGACGTAGTAGGTACTAGCACTATGACACTAGACAAAGGTAAGTAGATCATGGAATTTGAGCCTAGGGCCATGGTCGATGCCACAATATCTATACTTCTCTTGTAGACATAGTGGAAGTAGAAAGATTTTTCCATTCTTAATTGTGGATCAATGGTCAACTAGTACAGTTCATTGTTGACAACAGAAGTCAAAAGAACTTGATTTTTCTTGAAACAGTTTGAAGATTGAACTTTCCATTGTCGCCTAACCCACAACCGCACTCCATTGGATGGTATAGTGTAGGATTTGAGAAATGCATCATTCAATAGTTTTACTTGGTCTACAACATCAACCCTTTTCAAGATATAGTCCATATCTTTACTATCAACATGCAATCTATGAAGCAAATCCAAGAAATGCCATAGATGTATGATACTACATATGAGAGGTAGTTCCTAAGTTTTTGCTCATTAGCACCAAACAATGTAACAAGCAAGTCACTTCTAGTAAGAAGTTTGTGCTTTGATGTAATATCCCGAATCAGATCTGCCCTAAAATATCTGATTTCTGCCCTAGATTTCTGATTAATTTCTCTGCACTTTTCTGATTTAGTTTGCTGGTCAAGCCCTAGGACAATTCTGATTTTTATTTTCAGAATGATAAACACTTAAAGCCATCCAATAAACATATGCTAAACATCCATCGGACCATACCAAACATATAGATAACATCAACTATGATAGCAACCCTGAAGATCAACCATCCAAGTGCCAAACATAGGTCCAATCAATTTGATTTCTGATTAAAGAAGTCTGCTGCTACAAAACTGAATATTCTGCACTGATTTTACAATGAATTCATGGGCTCAAACATGCCAAACATATGCCCATATTTCTGCTCTACAAATCAGACCTAAACTTATGATTGTACATACCAAATATATGCAAAATAGTTTTCAAATATCAAACCCTAGATGGGCGAATTACTCCTTGGCAAGTGCTTAGGGTTTGCTGCTCCAAATATGCAAAATCACCCTCCAAAAATGGGTGCTCAAGTCTGCTCCAAAGTGGTGCTACAAATTAGGGCAAAACCCTAATGCAATATGCTCACAAAATGCCACAACAATGCTGCTCCAAATCTGATCTTGCAATCTGATTATGCAATGATGCTCCAAACCTCTAAATGTCTCCAATGAAGTGCAATTAGAACTCTGTCATGAGTTATCTAGAAAATGAGCTAGGGTTGTCAAATTTTGAACCAGAAATGAGAGCAAACAGAAAAATTCAAAACATGAACAAATACACAGTATTTATCCTGTGAAAACCCTCCAACTTGAGGGAGAAAAACCTAGCCACAAAAGTATCTCTTGTATATTAGAATGAAACAGCAGCAATCAGCTTGCAACATGACCCACTGAATAATAGCACCTCTCTTAGATGCATACATACAAAAAACCTCTGATTTCTCCTAGATATCAATCTGCTCTTTAAAGGATAATGACCTGCTGTGAATAATCAAACTTCTTTTTGAAGAGGTGACTTGATTTTATAGGCAAAATAAGTTCACCAAACAAGTCGACATCTCCTCCTAAATATAGGCAGATAACAGATACACATGCAGCCACAAGAAGACACACAAGGTGGCATTTCATTTTCTTATTTAAGGAGGAGTTATGAATGTAGTTCATGAGTCTATTTAAGGAATACAAATAGAGATTCTCATGCATGTCAGCATGCAGATTCTCCTGCATGTTAGTTACACCTTGCATGTAGACTATCTTGAATGAGACAAATTATGAGGTTGGCCAGCTGACATAGCAGATTATTTGAGGAAGATTCTTCTGACACAAGAAGATACCTCCTGCTGCTACCAAAACATTAACAAGGATTTCGTCCAACTCACCACATTCACAAGGGTTTTCGTCCTTGGAATGAAGCCCAACCAAAGTTGCAGCCAAAGAGAAGAATCTCCAAAATAAATAAGATGTATTTAAACGGACCAAATGAGCTCAAATGTTCGCTATTTACAACACCCTCCTCAAAATCTGAAATGCACAAAACATTTACCTTACTCAAATCTCACCCAATCCCCAATTCCCTACCCTCTACAATTCATCACTACCCACTTCCCCATCTGATTACCCTCAACCATCACAACACACCCCATTCAACAAGTACAAACCTGCGCCGCCAGCTTTCTTAATCACACCCTAAAACCAACCAAGCAGACCTGAAACGCCACCGCCGCCAACTATCATCCCAAAGTTAGTGCAAGTTGGTAGAATTCAAGGATATCTTTTAGCCACCAGAGTTAGTGCCTTTATATATTTTAGGAAGGCATATTATTGATTTGATTCGTAGACTACCTCTACCTAGTGCATCTTTATATTGTAGAGCATTTTTTGAGAATGAAGAGATCAAGTGATAGATTCATGAACTTGTGGATAAAGGACAAATCAGGCCTAGCTCATTGCCTTGTGAGAACGCAATTGTGCTTGACAAAAGAAAGATGACAAATAAAGGTTGTGCATTGATCAGAGAGTTCTCAAGTTCTCAACTATTGAGTTTTTTAGGTCAGTTTGGAACTTCTGCATAGGTTCAATGCAAATGTGCAAGTAGTTCAAGTTATTTCTATTTTGTAATTCACTTAAGTGATAAAGTGAAAATCTTTTATTTAGTTAATTAAGTCTGATAAAGTGTGGATAAGCACTAATGATTTAGACTTATCTTCCAAGTCATCTCTTGCGTGAGATAAGGTTGCTTTCTTTTTGTGAGATGAGAATGCTATTTTTGGAAGATTAGATTTTTAGCTGAATACTATAAAGATAGATGCAAGATAAAAATATAATAACTTAGTACAGTGTAAAAATTCCATGCAATTATTAGTTTGACAGTTGTGGAGGTTTCCTTGTAAGCTTTCGAAGGAATGCAAAGCAGATTTCAAGGTGTGAATTGTTTGCGTACTTGTGTTCATTTACACAGTTTAATTTTCAATGATTTGTATGATTAATTCAATATTTTCAAAGCATCACGTAATTAGTCATCATGATTGGAATTTCAATATCGACAAGATCCTTGTGAAGAATTGCTACACTCTTCTAATGATCAAGGACTTGTTGGAGCAGCTTTGCTGTGCAAAGTTCTACCAAAAATGGATCTTAACTCTAGGTATCATTAGATTTCTAGTGAACCTACAAACATTTGTAAGGCAAACTTCAAGGCAATAGAAGATTTGTTTGAATTGTTAGCCATGCCTTTCAATTTAGCCAACACTTTAGCTACATTCATGTAGATGATGAATGACATCCTTAGTTCATTCACCAATTTCTTTGTTGTAGTCTACCTTGACAACATCCTAATCTTTAGCAAAACTTAGAATAGACATATGTGCCATATAGAGCAAGTGCTTGACACTTTGTGGAAACATAAGCTATATGTAAATATGAAGAAATGTTCATTTGCTAAGTGGGAGATAAAGTATTTGGGAAACACAGTAGATGTGTAAGGAGTGCATGCGGACTTGGTGAAGATTTTCATAGAATGGAGATATAGGATCCAGGAATGGCTACAATAAAAAAATCTCATAGAGCTCTATAGCTTCTTGTGATTGGCAAATTTCAATAAGAGATTTGCACTTGGTTTTTCTCATGTGATTTGGTTTTTGAACTGAGTTACCAAAGGTGGTGCCAAAGCAAAATTCATTTGGTCAACTGGACAATATTTCAAGCATTCAAAGAGTTGAAATTCAGATTTTGTTTCTTGCACCGATTCTTGTGCTTTTGAATCTTCAACAACCATTTGAGATTTAGATTGATGCATCACAATATGTAGTTGGAGCAGTCCTCACTCAACATGGTCATTGAATTACATACCATAGTGAGACATTTCCTACACTAGTAAGGAACTACCCAACATGTGATTATGAGCTTTATGCTATTGTTCAGGCATTTAAGCATTATGTCTTGGACAAGGAGACTCTGATCCACATAGATCACAAGCCACTTTAGTTCTTATAGACTTTGCACAAGCTACAACAAGAGCAACATCAACAATGGTATTCTTGTCTTCATCAACTCCATTTGAGAATCAAGCATAAGAATGTAAGTGCAAATCTAGTTCATATCATTTGAGCCATCTATTAGTTCAAGCTCTCCTTTCTATTCTTGATGCAGGTGGACATGAAGTCAATGCATGGTGATAATTATGTCCCCTTGATAAGGATTTTACATATATAGAAGTTGCTTTGTGGTAATTCAGTTCTAGATTTTTACCTGCAGGATGAACTCCTATACCACCTTGAGCGCTTGTGCATTCTACATGAGGTAGAGAGACACAAGCTAGTTTGGGAGGTGCATTTCAACAAGACTATGGGACACTTTGGAGTTGAAGTGACTCTTGTGGTGTTGCAAAAGTATTTCATTTGGTCACACCTTATGTCAGATGTAGCCAACATCAAGTGTTGCATAGCATGTGTGATTGCCAAATTAGTTAATAAGAAGCAAAGTTGTGCACACCTTTACCGATTCCAAAGAGATCGTGGGAATCGATTTCTATGGACTTCCTCTTAGGCTACCCTACCATCAAACATGGTTATGATTCTCTTTTTGTATTAGTTGATAGATTCTCAAAGACGACAATTTTGATTCCTTGCAAGAAATTGATCTCAACTCTAGAAAAAACCCAATTGTATTTTTGGTATGCCTATATCCACTTTGGAATTGTAGAGACTATCTTTTCAAATAGAGAGCACTATCTAGAAATTGCTTTGTTCTATGCTAGACACTGTTGATGTTATTGCAGCTTTGGGCTTCATACTTCCTTATTTATTTGTGATTATTTAATGGCAACATATCTCTAAGATGGCCAACCTCCTTTGTAATTATTATTTATTATTTGTATTTTTCTTTTGGTGGCCGACCTTCTCCTTGAAGAGGTGCAACCTCTCTTGCAAAATGTATATATAGAAGTTCATTCTTCCTCATTCTATCATCAAGCAAGTTCGATCTCCTTCTCCATTAAGTGTGAGTTCTTCAAGAAGAGTAGTGTGAATTCATATAGGAGCAGATTGTTAAGTCTCTTAAATGCAGATTAAAAGAGCAGACTATTAGTTTGTCTTACAGCCATTGCTGGTGCTGATTATTGGCCTTGTGTGTGGCCTCATTGTAAAGTGACTTGTTGCCATTGCTTATATATATAAAAGATATATTTGTTGTTGGGTTTTTCTCCCTCAAGAGGAGGGTTTTCCCAGGGTATTTGCTGTGTTATTGTGTCTGATTTTCAATTAATTTTCTGTGCATTAAATCTGATCATAAAACTAACATGGTATCAGAGTGGGTTTGAAGAAGATCTTGATCAAATTGTTATTACAACGATACTCTTTACTCTCTTTCTCATCGTTGTTTACTTCTATCTTTTCGTCAAGATGGTGATCTGTCTTAAGCTTGAGAATAGACTTGAGGGAGCATCTAATTTCACATCTTGGAGATTTAGAATTATGCTCACCTTGGAAGAAAGTGAATTGGTCGAGTTTGTGGAGATTAAAGTCCCCGAACCTACTGATGAGGAAGAGAAGGTATAGTGGAAGAAGAAAGATATCAAGGCGAAGAAGATGTTAGTTGATTCCGTGAAGGATCATATCGTTCCTATTGTCTCCAAGTTGAAGACGGCAAGAGAGATGTTTAAAACTTTGGAGGAGATGTATGAAATCAACAACACAAGTCGGGTACTTGCATTAAAGCAACAACTTCATCATGTTAAGATGGCAGAAGGAGAATCTGTCATCGCTTACTTCATGAAGATTTCTAAATTGAGAGATCAACTCTCTTCTATTGGTCATTTTGTTGATGTCAAGGATTTGACCATGTTGGCTCTTAATGGTCTTCCTTCATCTTGGGAGTCTTACATTCAAGGAATCAGCGCGAGATCGAAACTTCCCAAGTTTGATCGTTTGAGGGCGGATTGTATTCAAGAGGAGTCTAGGTTGGCTATGAGAGGTATTGGTCGAAGCTCTACAAATGAAGACATTCATGTTCTTTCCGCTCAATCCTCGAAGAAGGAAAGAAAGGATATTTCAAGAGGAATAGAGATAAAGGAGTTGATGGTGCTCTTGCATTCAAGAAGAAGTGGGACCTCTCTAAAGTCCAATGTTTTTGTTGTGACAAGTTTGGTCACTATGCAAAGGATTGCCCAACCAGGCCTAATCAACATGCTTCATTTGCGGATGTGGATGAGATCTCTTCTCAGAAGGATTCTAGGGAATTTCTATTCTAAGTCATGGGCTTGTGTTCAAACTGTGAAGGTTGTGTGCTGATCTGTGCGCAAAAGCAACATATCTTACTACGTCCAGTATTTGCATTCATCAGAATATTTAAAGGGATAAGTATTCTTTGTTTTCTGAGTTATATCATTTATTTGGATATTGTAATTAGTAAAGAAAAATCGTAGTTTCTCTTGAATTGTAATCTTTGGGATGAGATCCTTTGGAGACACCCCTTTTTATATTTATTCATTGTGAGATGTTCATGCTTGTTTTGAAATTTTTTTGAGTGTGACTTAGAGATGAAAAGAGAATTGCAATTTCGATGGTGATTAGTTGGTCACATCGATATCATTCTCTAATGCATGGACTGTGTTAGAGCCTTGACTCTTGGAGAGGGTTGGTTCTACATGCTAATTGCATTATGCATGCAAGAAATTTGTAGTTGTGCAGATTGTCTTTTGTTGTGCTGAGTTTAGCACTCTCGAGAGGAGTAAAAGATGAAAGAAAGAGTTATATTTGAATTCAATTAAAGATAAGTTCTTTATTCCTTCATTATGATCTTTTGATATATTTCTCTTATAGGTTGATTCATTTATGTTTTAATATTGCTCATAAATTATTATGTATTTATGCTATAACTTGAGATAGTAAACCTTGTATGATTCTAGCCTTGATATTTCTTTGGATAATTATAAACTGTTAGTAATCTCTCTCTAAAATGCTTTCAGGACATTTCTAGGAGCAAGAAGGTGATGAGAGATTGCTTAGTGATGAAAAGCTTGAGGCATCTTGTGAGGAAGTCATGCCGACCAAAGAAATGATCAAACATGAAGTCACAACTTGCAGCCATGAGACTGAATTGGTGGCTAGGGGGAGTTCACTTCCAGAAGTCTTCTTTGCAATCTCTGAAGTAGGGATCAAGAGGGAGTTTTGTGCCTCATTGAGAAGAATCATTGAGAAGAAGTGAAGGTTGCAGTGTTGCAAGGCCAAGTGTTAAATTCTTGAAAGACCTCTTCAGCTGCTGAGATCAGAATTGCACAACAGTCATCTGGATTTGATATTGGTAGCTCCACAAACCTATTCAGAATAGAGTAATCTACTATGAGGTCGAGGAGGTCTACCTTGAACTCTCTACTATACCAAAGGTGTGCACTGAGGCAAGTGTTGCAAGAAATCTTGGACGAAGAAGTCAGAAGGTTGATGCAAGTGTTTGAAGATTCAGAGGGAGCCTACTGAACCTGAAGAAGATGGTAATCTAGTTGATCTTGGTTCTTTATGTTGATTTATGGAAACCAATTTTCAGAAGCTTAAGGAGGCTGCAACTAGTTTAGATCTGGTGGATCCTACTATGTACAGTCAGTTGTTTGGATTGTTGATGTATCTAGACTAGACCAGATTATAGTAAGTGCATTTTGTCAAGTTCATGTGTGAACCAAGGAAAATACTTCTAGTTGCAGCAAAGCATATCCTGAGATAGTTGTGTGGCACAGTTGTATATGGGTTGAGATATTCTTCAGATGTGGATTTGAAGTTGCATGGCTATACTGATTCTGATTGGGCAGGGTATGTTACTGATCAGAAGAGCACCTCTGGATGTTGCTCCAGTTTGGGGTCTGCTATGATTTCCTGGTGTAGCAGGAAGCAATCATCTGTAGCATTGAGTACAGGAGAGGCGGAGTATATTGCAACTTGTATGGCAGCTTGGGAAGCAGTGCGGCTTCATAAGCTCCTTGCAAGATTATTTGGACAATCAATGGAGCCTATTATCATTCATTGTGATAACTAGAGTTGTGTGAAGCCTTCTGTCAATCCCGTGTTTCATGACATAACTAATCATGTTGAGATCAAATACCACTTTATCAAAGATATGGTATTGAGGAAAGCTATACAGTTGAGGTATATCAGCACTGATGAGCAAACGACAGACATTCTCACCAAGCCTCTCTCCAGGATAAAGTTTGTTGACTTTCGAGATAAGCTTGGTATGGTGGAGAATACAGCCTTAACTGAGAAGGAGTCTTAGTATCAGTGATCTTCATTAATGAGTTCTTCTCTGTGAGAGAAGTTCAAGGTGAAATCCCTTGATTAATGAGTTCTTCTCTGTGAGAGAAGTTCGAGGTGAAATCCCTTGATTAAGGAGTTCTTCTCTATAAGAGAAGTTCGAGGTGAAATCCCTCGATTCCAAATCTCTTTGGGAGAGCCATGGTGATGTCACTGCGTGTGACTCCATGACAAAGATCACGCGAGGTATCCGATGATTTTTCTTGTACTTGTGTTTCACCGGAGCCATGGTGAATGCCACTCTATGAGGTGACAACATCACAGTGATGGGCACTTTGTACATACCATCTATGGGAGTAGCCATGATGGCTGATATCACACGAGGTGGGATATCGCTTCATTTCCACATATGGTTGTAGCCATTGTGGTAGACTTCACGATGAGGTGATGTGTCTTGTGCAACAGGAAGTATTCCTCCCTAGCTGAGAGGGAGTGTTGATGTTATTGCAGCTTCGGGCTTCATACTTCCTTATTTATTTGTGATTATTTAATGGCAACATATCTCTAAGATGGCCGACCTCCTTTGTAATTATTATTTATTATTTGTAATTATATTTTTCTTTTGGTGGCCGACCTTCTCCTTGAAGAGGTGCGACCTCTCTTGCAAAATGTATATATAGAAGTTCATTCTTCCTCATTCTATCATCAAGCAAGTTCGATCTCCTTCTCCATTAAGTGTGAGTTCTTCAAGAAGAGTAGTGCGAATTCATATAGGAGCAGATTGTTAAGTCTCTTAAGTGCAGATTAAAAGAGCAGACTATTAGTTTGTCTTACAGCCATTGCTGGTGCTGATTATTGGCCTTGTGTGTGGCCTCATTGTAAAGTGACTTGTTGCCATTGCTTATATATATAAGAGATATATTTGTTGTTGGGTTTTTCTCCCTCAAGAGGAGGGTTTTCCCAGGGTATCTGCTGTGTTATTGTGTCTGATTTTCAATTAATTTTCTGTGCATTAAATCTGATCATAAAACTAATAGACACAAAGTTGAACAAGTTAGTGCATTCCATTCCTTGAGTGATGGATAGATGATGAAAGTAGTAAACATGATGATAGTACATCTTCTCAAGGTGTACAATTGGAAGAAACATCTTACTTGGGATGAAAGCCTATCTTTCATTCAACATAGCTGCAATAGAGATATGTACAACTCTACCACACACATTCCTTTTTGAGTTTTCTTGGGTATCCAACCTTTGGCACTTATCGATGTAGCTTATTCTATTTTTCCATCAACAACTCCTTAAGCTCAAAAGGAACTTGATAGAGATGTTCAATTCAATGAACACATTTAATACACTTAACAATAGGCTAATGCAAAGTATAAGTAGCTCAATAACAAGCATCATGTATTGTGCAGCTTTTTGGGTGGGGATCAAGTCTAGCTACACTTGTAGAATGAAAGACTAACATGACTTCACTGCAAGAATCACCTACTTTGGTTTGAGCTTCACACCATCATCTAGCAAGTAAGAGACAACACTTTTAAGATTAATCTGCCTTCTTACAATGGGTTGCATCTAGTCTTCAACATAGAGTTCTTGAGCCATTACTTTCCCCACCTCTATTGGATACATTAGATGTTGCAAAGGTATTTTGGCAATGGAGATCAATCTAGAATATAGTGTTCCTGCATAATTGGATCAAGTGTCAAATGAACACGACAACAAGAGATCACTTTCTTCCAAATCGTCAAAGCCGGTTAAGTGCTTTTCTAGGGAAAATGGTTTGTAGAGGTGCAGCTTGCCAATTTGTTTCCACATCTTTTGCCACAACTACAAGCAATGGGGACCATTGCTCTTCAAGAAGGGACAACTCATCTAGGAGGATATGGGCCATTAGATCTTACTGCAAATCCTAGGTGTTGCTTGACAACCCTTGCAGTCTCATTAACATGTTCAACATCCTAGTCAAAACCCACATACCAATCTGTGGTCCAGCAAGGCCTGACTCATCTTTCGTAGTTATGCTGATTGAAGCAAGAGATGAAATGGTTTGGTTCCAATCAACATTTCATCTTCTTGCCCTTATAATATTGTACACTACTATTCTTTGTAGGTAGAGAGGAGAAAACAAGGCATAGCCATCATACACCTGTTCTCACAGATATTGTATAGAACTAGCATTATACATCCTTGCTATGCCTTGTTTTCTCCTCTCAAGCATTTTATTTGGGATATGGAGGATCCACGAGCATTGTTTCTTTTTGGGTAATTCAAGTGAGGGGTAAGGGCCCTCTTCTATTCTATTAATAAAATGATAGAAAATACATGAAGTTTTTGATTTGACAATAGGCATGATGAAAACATAACATTCTTTCTGTGTCAAAATGGCTGTAAAACAAGCGAGTGGGACATCCTAAGAAAAAATGGCTTAGATATCAAGCCATGAGGACAGACCAAAATAGCCAAGAGAAAAAACCAGCGAAAATGTGACAGAGGGAACACAAAAAGGAGCTTACATATACGAGCCATAGAGAGCATAGCTGTACATAGATTATTAGATGCTGTTAGTATTGATAAAGGTAGAACCATAGGTTCCATCCTCCTTTTTCACGAACCCTGCCCTTCGCTGTAGAATCTTAGTAGTCTGAACTGCCTTTGCCACGTTAAAGCTTTCCTTGTGAGGGGAGCTCTTCTCAGGTTCACAGAGCGCCAGTACATCCATTGTTGGGGTGTAAAAACCAACCAAACCTTTTAGAAAACCCTGAATATTTGCAATTTCATTAACGAGCGCTACTAGTCTGGATTCAATGCCATGAACAGTGATTCAATGTCTTTGTTGACTTTGTGTCTAACAGCTCCTTTGATAAAATCCATTGAGAGATGTCAACATTGCTGGGATCATAGAGAGGAGATAGATAGTGAATGATAATTTTGTGTTGCAGGGAAATGTGAAGCGATTGGCAGAAGGTAACTTAAGACAGGAACCATCTTGAACAAATCCAAATGTGTGGGAAGTACTCTTGCAGCCTGAGGGCATTGAGTGTTGATGAAGTGAGGGATGTAAAGTGGAATGATTATAGCAATGCCCAGATATTATGTATTATTAATCCCAAATCTTGTCAAGACTAGGCCAATGGTTGATGTTGTTACTAATGATTAGTTCATTATTATAATTGATCCCATGATCTGATAAGAAGTTTGCCACCTTATTTCCTTTACAATAGCAATGCGTGACAGAGAAGGATGATAAGGTATCCAATATTCCCCAAGCTTCGTTTAAAATATTATTTATTCTCCAATTAGTTGAATATCTTTTTCATATAACATAGAATGATTGCCATAGATTGCCCTCAATCATTATTGTGTCAATGTTGCAAGATTTAACCAGTAGGAGACTGAGCAGGAAATATTTTGCTTTTGCTTTGTTGTTTGTACCTGGCTGTAGCTTCTTGGAGGCAGCTTTGATCATATTACTTTGAGAATCCTTGATTACACATCCAGCACTTGATGACCCTGGATTTCCCTGTGAGGCACCAACGAAATTCAATTTGAATTCACCATTGGGTGGTGGAATTCATTTGATTAGAGTTCTGTAGGAAGAGGAATGGTTGAACCCATGAATCCCATGAACGGGGGAATCCACTAGCATTGATGACTATGCCATGCACCCATAATTCTCATGGATATTCAATCCCAAGCTTATGTTGCTATTGTTGATAAATGGCATTTCTAGGCTGGTGCTCTTATTCCTGGTTTCCTTGTTAAAGGTTGCATTAGGTTTTGATCCATACCCTTGTTGATAAGCATTGATCATTTCATGATTTTGTACTAGACAACTTCAATGTATGTTGTGAGTTCACACCTCGATGGTGGCATTGTCTTGTCCATTGGAGGTCACAATTTTCTAGAACTGGCTGTACTTTGTGTTGGTAGTCCTGCTTACTAGTTCTTATGCAGCATGGTCCCTTGTGTGTGGGGATATATATCTATTAGGGAATTCTTGCATGATCTTTGCTTTGATTTGCCTTTTGTTCCTCTAGCTTGTAAGTTTGAACAACAGGGTATAGGTTTTTCTATTGGTAGAGACCTTACAAGTTTAGTGCTTGAGTTTAAGTATAGGATTGGACAGGCAGAAGGTTTGACTGAGGCTAAATAGCTGGAAGGGATGGGAGGATGTGATTAAACCAAATACTTACATGGTTTCCAATGAATGCTATGTCTGCTAGCTGAGAACTCCTTTTCATTTTGTTTTACAAAACTGTACTGATGTAAAAGCCCCCAAATTCCTCAAGGATTGGAATAGTTTTTATTACAGGTGGTTTAGGCTGCCAACAATAGATCTACTGAGAACAGAATTGTGACTATTAGAAATAATCTTTTATGGAATAGCTTCACTTAGAGTTGAAGAGTCCTCACAGTTGTAGCCTTCCCTGCACTGCTGAATTTTGCTGCTAAAATCACTGCTCTCATACCCCTTGTATTGATTTTAGTATAAACTAATAGTAAAAGGAAAAGATTCCAATAGCCATAATCATTCTAATCTAGTATTGAATAAACTATCAAACATTCAGAATAATAACAGTGATCTGGTCCAAGAGTGAACAGCATTTAGAATAGTAAAAGTAATTCAATCCATTTCAAACACAAACAGATATTCATAAATTGTAATAATGCAAATCTGATAGTGCCCAGATGGAGATATCAATTGACAGAAGTATTAGAGCAGAGCCACTTTGACAGGGCACCTTCAAGAAGCAAAAATGTAAAGAATGAACAAGTGAATCCCACACTTGATGCTGTATAATGGACTAACTGAAGAGCAGACAGGAAATACTGAGAGGGAGGGGGTGGGCTGAATCAGTATTTCAGACTTATAAAAATTTAAACCAGATAAAACACATAAATCAGAAATCAGAACATTGAAAGCATCATAAACACCATATGCAAGCATGAACACCATATTTCACGTGGAAAACCCTTTCGGGTAAAAAACCATGGCAAGATATTCTTTTTATTATCAAACAACGGGCACAAACCCAGATTACATTTAGTGAACACTAACTCACCGAGAGCACCAATTCTCCTCTCCTTCAAAGCACCAATTCCAAAAACACCGAAGCACCAACTCCAGTGGCTGAAGCACCAACTCCAGACTTCTAAAACACAAACTTCTGTAACCAAGAACACTGAATTTTGAATGTTGCCTTCACTTGAATAGTGAGGCTCAAACTTGTATGAACACTGTCCAAAGCTCAGGTATATGCAGCAGTTGATTCAGCAACTTTAGCTTCTCAATACAAAACACCTACAAACATATAAACTTTTGATACAAAGGCTGATCAATGCTTCAAATCAAAGACAGAAACACTCAACACACAGCATGACCATTTGAGAAATCAAAAACCGTCTTCATGTCTTCCAGCCAACATCATGCACAAGATAAACCTCAGATAATCTCCAAAATCAAGGTAGCAGCTAAGACTGTTTTAATAGAGAATTGAGTAGCTCACAATTATGCTCAGAACCCCCAACTCCTTCAGATATCGAAATACTTTCAAAGAACGCTTCCTGATGAAGATAATGACCATGTGTATCAGAAACAACACTATTTCTTCATTTCTGCCAGAAAAATGAAAAGACTCAAACTGTTGCATGAGGAATACACAGCAAAATACAAGGCATGAATAATTTATACTATTTTTTCCACCTCATATCCACACAGGATTAATGAGGCATCAAATACTATATCTATAGAAAGAATAAGCCGTCTGAAAGAAATCACCCAAAACCAATCACTCGACAGGTGAAATATATCTGCAGAAATATTCATCTGACAACCACTCAGATGTTTTTCAGATGATCGATAAAAGAGTCGACAGATATTAAGCCGAAAATTCCTCCAGGTAAGCCGCCAGATAAGAATGAATAAAATCTGAAAAGGCTATGACAAAGATCTTCGACATGATAAAGCCTAAAAAAAAACATCTCAAATATATAAGCCGCTAACACAAAGGAGTAACCGATGCAATTTTATTTTACTGAAGGCACTCCAATAAATAAACCCGACACCGGAATAAAGTATCCACGACCTCTACACATTACAATTTGCAACCTGTGTCTTCTTCTTACACTCACCATCATTCAAATGAATAGGATCAAGTCACCAGACACTTGTGCAATGAAGATTAATATTCAGAAACATCCCCTTCATAAAATACTTAGCTCGTGTGTATTCTCACGACTTCAGAATGGGTGCCATGATAGCATTCATCAGACTGCTGGGAGCCATCTCACAATGAAGCAAATATTAAAGACCATGACTAGGCATGAATTAAATCACAACTTAGTCAAAAATCGTTTGAAACCAAATAAGTGTTATATCATAAGCTCCCGAAACTATCAAGATATTTTTGTTCTTCTCAACTCATCTCAAATGTCGCAGCATCATATTATTCCGATATACCTCATTTTTAATATACACGACCCAGCGAATAAAATCATGACCACAGTAATAATAAAACGGCACAAAAAGGATACTCGTCTCAATCATGAAGACCGGTGCCAGGAATAAACCGCCCAGAACAATAAGAAGCTGTTGCTGGTAAATGAATAATATTTTCAATATATCCTCATTCAAAAACCGTTGCTCTTCATTTGCTCAATATCCGCCCTTCATCTCTCAACGTAAACAATTTCTACACAACTTCGATATGAATACCCTCTTTTTTAAAAGACATCTTTAATAACATAATTTATTCTTCACATAGTCGTTCCCTGGAAATCGTCTCAGATATGCAATGGTTGATAATATTAAAGGAGTCGTCCATCCTCAATCACATAAAATTATCCATCAGATATATCATTCAAAATAAAGTGCCATTATAAAACTGAATAAAGACTTTTCAAATGCTGACACCTCCTGCTGACAAGGCAAGATGATTTGGCAAAGGACTTGCTGACAAGGAGACATGCAAGCAGCTGAAGCACACAAGCAGGCACCTCAAGAAGGCAAACAAAAAGCTCAACCAAGAAGGCAGGCAGTTCAAGCACACAACCAGGTAGCTCAAGCAATCAGACTCCTAGCTCAACCTTCACATCAATGGTAAAATTATTCCAACAATAACTACCGTTTATTTCTAGATGATATTAGGTTGGGGCATTGTCAAAGTACTAGTACCCAGCTGGAGAGATCAATTGACAGAAGTATTGGAGCAGAGCCACTTTGAGGGGGCAACCTTCAAGAAGCAAAAATGTAAAGAATGAACAAGTGAATCCCACACTTGGTGCTGGATGATGGACTAAGTACCATTTATTTGAACACAATATTAGGTTGGGGCATCGTCAAAGTAGTAGTGCTCAGCTGGAGACATCAATTGATAGAAGTATTAGAGCAGGACCACTTTGAGGGGGCAACCTTCAAGAAGCAAAAATGTAAAAGAATGAACAAGTGAATCCCACGCTTGATAGTTGATGCTGTAAAATGGACTACCTACCTTTTATTTCTAGACAATAGTAAGTTGGGGCATCCTCAAAGTACCTAGTGAGTCAACTACCTAGAAAATAGCAAATCTAGCATCTCTGAAATGACTAGTTGAAGGTTATGTGTTCCATGAGTTGGCTACTCCATAACTTGACAATTCATTGTGATGGTAAGTGAATGTCTAGTGGTGTAACAATATTTTTCTTGCTGGCATCTTGTGGAGCTGTGGACACTTGAACCCATGCCGGCTAATCAAACCCCTTTAAGAAATAAGGTTACTTTTGATGAAGTCTTTAATAGCAAATTATGGAAGACAAAAATATCTTGGCTTGACTTTACATTATTAATACTATGGAGATTCTACGCATCTTTAGGAATTTGGTGTGCAAGATGTATTTAATTTAGTCATTAATGATAATGGCTGTTAGTATCTATCACACAATGTAAATTGTTTAATGGACACATTGCATTATATCATGTGAAAATAACTACAAAAGCAGAATAATGAAAGGATGAATATGATGTTTTCACTTTCATCACTCATTAATGATATCCAGTATCAATGGTTAATATGTCATTGATCTGGATTGAGAAGAATCTCAGACATGGAAATAAATCTATAACTATTAATTAACATCACAAGAAAATAACAAAATAATATTCAACAGGAACCAGAAAATTAGATTCAACTTGAAGCAAGAGGAGGCAACAAGAAGTTTGCAAAAAAGCTACAAGAATAAAAATCTGAAGCAGGAAAAGTTTTTGAGGATATAAGACATATTGATGTCTGAGAAGAATAGATGCATCTTGGAGTATCACTGTTTAGGAAGAAGGGCGTAAGGTCACACCCAAGAAAACCTGTAGCTAGATCTCTAACTTGTGGAAAGGCAAGCGGGTAAATAAAGTCATTTGATTCTAATCGGATATATTTGTAAACGGAGCAATTTTCAACTGTTCTCATGCGTCTGTAGTTTCTAATTGAACTGATTGGTAATTGTTTTTGATTAATGTTTGAAAATTTGGAGCCTTGGATTCTCCCTTCTTGTACGAATTGTATGATTTAACCACTCCTATGGGTGCTAAGCAACTGATAAATTATGTGCTTATACTGATACATTGTCCTTATTGCATTTGAATCAAATGCACGTCACCTTTCAACACAGTTCCTACTGATGCACTTAAATTTTTCTCTTTGTTTTGTTCACTTGTGCTAGTGGATTTCCTTGGAACTTGTCACTGTTCTAAGGGTTGGTCAACAGTGCCCAGTATCAGCTGTCTGTGGCCCAGGTTGTTTTTCTTTTTGCATTATAAAGTCACAAGAACATATTTATGATAGAAACATGAATTCACCAATGGCAATGTGATTTGTCTGGAATTAAAATATTCAGTTTTCAATTTCAGGTTCATACAATACATGAATGGGCATGGGCAGGGACACCCCAAGAAGGTGCTGCTTGGTTTCGAATACAGAGACTTGCTGATACCTGGCACCGTATATTGCTGATTCCTTTAACTGGTGGAGTTATTGTTGGTGTTATGCATGGTTTACTGGAAATTATTGACCAGATTAAACAGTCAAGGCCTCCTCAAAGGCGGAGCTTTGATTTAGTATCAGGCTTGTGCCCAACAATTAAGGCAATCCAAGCTGCTGTTACTCTAGGAACAGGATGCTCATTAGGGCCAGAAGGCCCTAGTGTGGACATTGGAAAATCATGTGCTTATGGATGTTCTGAAATGATGCATAATAACAGGGAAAGAAGAATAGCTCTTGTTGCAGCTGGTGCAGCTGCTGGAATCTCATCAGGTACAGTATCTGCCTTCTCTATCTTCTCCCATCTTCTGAGTTTTCTGCTGGAACAAGAATTTTCATTTGGCAATGAATAAAATTAGCTGATTTTGACTTCAAAATGCATTTACTACAGTTTGCAAATCAACTTTTATAATGATTGGCATAATATCTTGTGCCTAAAGGATAAATTCAATCCAGCCATCTCCATGTGCACACATATTTAATATTTGTTGTCTTAATGGATGTAGTTATCTTTTGCATTTCAATATTTTGGTATAGCAAATCAGGCAACATCGTTATTACTTCCAATTAAAAGTTTACTTAACTGGTCTAAAAGTTCTTGGCATCGATATGCTTCATGGTAACCATCGTATTGTATTGGTAAGTAGCTTAAATATGCCATGATAATTTTGATATTTATAATTATGTAATTATGATATTGTAATTAAGCTACATTTTACATGTATAACATTTGGATCAAGTAGACGAGTATTGATTATAGGTTATAAATGTCCTAGTTAACAGATAGCAACTAAGAAAATGATGATTAAAATCTAAGTTCTTAGAAGTTGAAAAGCGGTTTACATTACACAAGTCCCCAACAACTAAAACAATTTTCCAGGATTATGTACAAACTATTTTGTATTATGATTATATTTTCTTGAAATCTCTGTAACACGCCAATCATTCACCGAAGTAAATTTCCTAAGTTTTCACTATGCGAGTAAATAAATTATGTAACAAACCATTGCAATAAAATTATTCTTTTCTTTATTGAGAATATATGAACAAATATGCTATAACAATATACAATAAGGATTCCATTTCAATATGATAATTTCACAAATTACAATATTCCAAAATAATACACAATTACAAACACAGTTCCTCCGAGCTTCAGAGCATAAGATATAGATGGTCTAGGAATCCGCCTTTCAAAAACTTGGTCTTCTATTGCTTGTTGAGGAGGAGAAGCATCACTCAAGCATTTTTCCTCCAACCACAGACTCATATGTGGTACCCCGCACATCTATCAATGATAGATGGCCCTACCCTTCGACGAAGGTATTGGTTAGGTAACCTCGTACGACATAACACACTGAGCTTAGTATTGTGCCCTACATGACTAGGATTTATAACCCTACTCTAGGTAACCCTCATGCATTTAAATGAATACGGTGAACTGACTATGGAGCCCTGGGCAATCACTTTACTTTGGCCAAAGTGTTCTCACTTAGTACTTCGAGTGAAGGTCTACCATTCACTTACACTATAGCAAGTTCGTTTTGACTTAAAGCCATTATATCTATGCTTAGGTAATCCATCTCCATAAGTAAGCTTAATCCCCAAAATAACCTATTTCTTTAACACAAACTTAAGATAACACAACTCATTAAGCAAAGTACTAGTTCTCTCCCTTCACTAGACAACAATCCTAGGAGTAACCTACTAGCCATCTAGCATATTCAAATATCTAGCTATGAGTATTCCTTATGCTACCCATGTTTAATCATATCTAGTATAATAATAATACCTATGACAAACAATCTCTCCTATCATGGAGTAACTACAAACATTTTACAAATAGAGTAAACATCTTCTACTTTTCTTTCAAAGCAAACATTACTTTTCCGTAATTGCAAGTAACCATAATAGACTTCAGAACAAACAAGAATAACTCTTTCAAACTAGTACAAATAAAGGAAGATTATCCTCATGCCTGTGATAAGCTTTCCAATCTATTGGCTGCAAACACAATACTTCCAAAACAACAACTAGCTTGGTATCGATCCCTCCAACAAAGTCACAATAACCTCTAACTCACAAGTTGGCAAATACTTCTCTCAAAATGATAATAAATTCTCTCTAATGCTCAAAGCTCTCACTCACTGTATTAAGTAGAATAATGCAAATAGGAATGTAAATAGAATGCAGAAACTTGCTCAAGAAATGCATCCCAAACAAGTGAACTAGCTCCACTATTTATATAGCAATTTGGAGACTACCCAGCCTACAGTTTAGGCATGAGTTCTGACAACAATTAGCATGCACAACAACACATATACCACAGCTAAAGGTGGCACATATATCAGCTCTTACTCAGCTAAACAAAACTACAGATTGACTTGTGGATTGACAACAATATAAGACTAATTCAAATCATTACATGACTGAATTCGATTTGCATTCACAATGGACATCTATAGAAAAGGTGGTGCCAAAACATTAATAATCTCCTATAGAGTTGGTGCGGTTTCTTACCGTGGAATCAGTCACTCATCAAGTATGAAACACATAGCATACATCAACTTGGTCTCCCATGAGTCGACTTCTCTTCATTTATTACATAGACTCAGTCATCGACCCGCTGTTCGATATACAAGCATGTATTTATTTGCTGTAGATATTAATCAGATGACAAGGCGTCATATGGTTTACTAAGTCAAAGACATACCATAATATAGCATCGACCAATTCTCCTCTTTTATATCAACTTAGTGCTGCGTATGGGTTTGTAGAATATTCACCTTTATGGCATTGGACAACATGCTAACTATTCGGCCTTTTATGCACAGTCATAAGTATCTCATTGTCGGCCTCTTAAGTGCAGTCACAAATACTTTATAATCGGCCTATAGTTATTGCTATTGATAATCGATCTCAAAGCAAATATTTTATATATATATATATATATATATATATAATATGTTAATATATCCATATTTAATATATCCATATTTATCATATGTCAATAAAGCATGTATATATAATCGATATACAAATGAATACAATCAAGATAACAATCACATTGTTATAATAATATATCGACTGTGTATATATATGCTCTATGTACATGTATACGTATATCAATACATTCATATGGGCATGTCCATTTGCCACCATACGTGTATATTGATACATATATACATATGGATATATGTATATACTTTATATATATATACACATTCGATTCTCACACCAAAATCATACACAATTACTATGGTATTGATAAGAGCCTACGAGCGATATATCTATACGTATACATATACATGCCGTTAGATCCATGGGATAGTTCCATGCGCATAAGCAACTCGTGCATGAGTGTGCATAGATACGTATACCTATGTACCCTCATGTACGCATTCCTTCTTGCATATGGTCTATCATCGACATGCATGTGTGTGCATATACATATTCCTCGTATGACCCATATATCAATACAAGCATAGTAACAAGGAAAGAACTCACAAGCTCAAACAGATAAACATCGCAGATTTTTTTTCAACAGAGATAGCAATTTTTAAAACCTCTAAGAGAAGCGTAAGTTGCTTCTAGTTCATGGGTTTCACATTTTATTTCTTGCAAAATTCGTGGACCTGCTTGAAGGTGTTTTTGTGGACAGATCACGTCTTTTTTTGGACGCGTCTTTGTTTTGTTTGCTGTAATTCATGGTTGCATGAGCATGCATTCTCTGCTTGAGATTTCTGAGTTTCTGGGCGGATTTTGTGATTGAGAAAAGGGCGTATTTTGAAGGTTTTTGTCACATGTTTTCTAGGCGACTTGTTTGAACTTGCAACTGCACATGCGACCTCTTGCAAATTGTGACATATTTGATCTGGTTGCATGTTTTTCTACACGGTTTTTTTTTTGTGCGCGATTTGTTCAGATCGTGGGTTTCTTTGTGACTTGTTCTTTGACGGGTCTCAAACTCTACGACCTAGGGTTTGTTGCAGTTTTGTTTGCTATAATTTTTTAGAATTTATTGGTCCAAGCAGATGGTGGGTTTCTTTTTTTGAAGATTCCTGCAAGAGTTTTTTGAAATTTTTTATTGAAAAAAATTTGCTGAAAAAATTGTGCCAAGGAATTTCTTAGGATTTTTGAAAAAAAGTTTGTAAATCCGTTTTTGAAATTTTTTGGTATTTTTTTGAGTTTTTGAAGGTTTTTTTTGAAAAAAATCTTTGCTTTTTTTGCTGTCTTGGGTGAAGACTAAGTTTTTGGTGATTTTTTTGAAACAAAATCATGGGAGTTGTGCCAACTAATTGTCCAAGGTTTCGTGCTAGCTGATCACAAACTTTTACCTCGTTTTTTCGTGCTTTTGGAAAACGGGAGGGATGGCATCTATCTAGTATGAACAAGAGTCTACCTCTTATGCATTGATGGCCGAACTACTAGTAGATCGTGTCAAATCATCTACATGGGACATTGATTCTGGGGCCTCTCGACATTTTACAAACAGGAGAGATTGGTTCACAGAGTATATGGCTTGCTTCGATTTCGACATCTTTGGTGGTGGTGAAGAGTATACAGTTGTCGGCAAGGGCAACATTTAGATCATGTTTGGTGGGAGAAATTTAATATTTCTTATTGTATACTATGTGTTGGGCATGGAGCTCAATTTGCTCTCGGTGAATTAGATTATGCAACACAGTCTGAAGTTGGACATCCTCTTTAGTTCACACAAGTGCCAAATTGTTGATAAGGAGTCCAAAAAAACTGTGGCAATGAGCCTCGAGGAATATGGCTTGTAATGGTTGGTTGATACTAGAGATCTTAAGGAGTGTGCAATGGTTGCGAAGAGTTCATCTATTATCACTCTTTAACATCAACGATATGGGCACCCCGATATTGCCTACCTCTCTTAGCTGGCTTGAGAGAATTTGGTAGAAGGCTTACTTGAGATTCAGCAATAGGCACATGGTGTTTGTAGAGCTTGCCAGGCAGGGAAGCAACATCTTACTCCATTTTTAGATGGAAAGTCTTGGAGAGCATCCAAGATTTTACAGCTGGTTCACACAGATGTTTGTGGATCAATGAATATTGCACCGATTACTGTTGCCAGATATTTCCTCTTGTTTGTTGACAATTTTAGTAGGAAAATGTGGGTGTATTTTCTCAAGGCAAAGTCACAAGTGTTTAATGAATTTCAGAAGCTTAAGGCATTAGTTGAAAAAGAGTTCGGATGTCAAATCATAACTCTTTGATCAGATAATGGGGGTGAGTTCTGTTCCAACTAGTTCACCGACTTCTTTGCTAATCACGGTACTAAGTGTAACAAAAGGCACCCAACATGCAACAAGCACCATCCTACTGATCTACATACGAATCAATAGCATTGCACCATTTCATCATCATAATGAGTAAGGAATTACTCCAACAGTTACATTCATGGGAATGAAAAATTAATTGCATAATGAGGCAACACTTTCTAATAAATTTGCATATGAACATTCTATCATAGCAATTTAAACATTCATAGTGTTAGGGCATGATAAAATTTACAAACTGAAATATGAATCATACACTTCATAACCAGTAACATATTGGAATTAGAATCCAAATTAAAATAAGCAATTAAACCAAACCTCTTCCGTCCTTTCTCCTTAATTTGAAACATAAGAGGGTAGAGAGAGAGAGCATCACCGGGAGGATTTTTGCCCTGCCACGAAGCCATAGGCTTCCCTGTGCTACCCCACGAAGGGAGCCCAACCCATCACAAAGAGTCTAGCAATCTGTGGCCAACATGTGTGAAATCTATGCAACTATGGAATAACTAACATATGCAACCTATTAATGCCCCAAGTAAAAACATCTAAGCATATGTCTTTTACCCATGGAGTGACTCATTCAATTCAAACAACTCTCTCTTATTTGAATTAAAAGCTTTGGCCAAAGCATTTATTTATTATTTGTTCCCTCGGGTGTATCCCGGTAGTCACTTAGTACCCTTCCACATGTTGTTAAGGTTTCAATACCTTTGGCATCATTTAGTTAAAATACTTAAGACTTAAGCTCTAATAATTAATTGTACTACCAACCTTTTGATCTCATAGTTCAAGGGTGGAATTTCTATTTTGGATAAAGTTAGTTCTAATGTGCATATTCCATCTCTACCTGTTGCTGGAAATTAACAACTTCTGTGTTAACTACAAACTGATTTATCACAAGTTACACAGCTTACAATTTGCCGATCATATGATTCCCCTGATATGAAACTGTAATAGTTTGCCTAGATCATTAGACTAAGAGAACTTCATCACATTGGTGTGGTTCCATGGGTTTCCAGTCTGTCAACTGGTGGTTTCAATTTTGTTTTCTTTGCTTTGCAGCTTGGAGTCTTACTGTAATGGATTACATGAAAGCACAGTATACTACTACAGCAGTCAATTTAAGGCTCATCATAGTTTTTTTTCCAGCTTCTAATGACTGTTGTATAAGCTTTGCCAGCTCTCTCATGGCTGCTGTATAAGTTTTACCAGCTTTCTCATGGCTGCTGTAGATTGTACAACACCCTCATATATCCATTATTCAGTATTTCTATAACAGATTTTTGCATTTCCAGGAAATTTCTGAACTATTCATGCATAGGTACGCCATTGTTGTTGAAATAACAATTATCAACAATTTTTATACCCTGCCTTGAATTATTGTTTGATACAATTATCAGTTTTGTAGCACATTTCTTTGCATTTTGAACCAAGTCCAATCAACAGTAAAAATTAAGCTACTGAACTGCATTCATAACTTGATGGACAAGTTTAAATTCAACACACAAAGTATGGTCTAAAAAATATAAATTTGACAGCATCCACTTTGAGAGGTTGGAAGTACAGGCCTATTTTTTGCCTCCAAATGCTACTAGTTCCTTAACTAACAGCCCCTCTTGACCCTTTATTTCAGAAAGGAATTTTGCTCAAACATAGCTGAAGGTAAACCAAAGTACATACCTATAAATATTTGAAGTTGTCCAGTGTTTTTATGCACACCCAACGCTTCTTCTCCTCCCTTCTTTGCCATCCTTCTTTCTGCTCCTCTTTTCTTAACAGAATGCCCTCCTAATAATCCTTCACTTTGTTTTATTTCTATTCATTCTACCTTCCTTGCTACGTGGGGGATAGGAGCACCTTTCTATGTGCTAGGTGTTTATTTTATTTGTTAAAACCTTTTTCACTTGATGACAACTGGCTGGCCCAACACATGTACTGGCCTCCTTTTAAATTTATTGCTTTTTGGAAGACAAGTATAAGGCTGCGTACCTTTTAAGGTATGTTTTATTTTATTTTTACACAATTCCTTCTCAGCTTGTGGGTCCCACCTCAATGGATAATATTTTTGTTTGTTTGGTTTTTTGTTTTTGTTTTTGTTTTGTATTATATATTTTTTTTTTTTAATTGAAAGGAATATTCAGAATATTATTTCTTTTTATATAAAAAATATTTATTTGATTTTTTCAATAATTTGTTATTATTATTTTTCTATTAAATTATAAATTACTTATTATAAAATGAATATAAATATAAAATAGTGATTTTAATTTTTAATTGAATTTTGGGTCTCAAACCAATACTCTTTATTTACCCTTCCAATGCAATATGCGATGTGGAAATTGCACTATGTGCTCATGTGTGCTACACTCACACAAATTGCCCCTGGATGGCTAGACTTCTCTTCCCGATGATACTCTCTCTCTCTTTGATGAGAGTGCGTAATTGTCTTGTAACACTCCACAAATTAGGAATAACATTAGCCCATTACAATAATAAGATACATGCTTAACAATTTATCCGCAATATTAGCGTTCCATATAAAATTCAATCATATAGCTATGCATGAAATTATAGAAACTCATTCATAACACCATAATTAACCTCATTCATTGTATCTTAAAATGATTAGCTTCTAACAACTAACTTAAACAACTGTTTTAATATTTATATCCAGATAAAACCACAAACAAGACAACAATATAGAATTTTAGGGCCAACCAATATGACAGTCAGATTTAACATTTAGTTGAACATCCATATCAATATGACAATACAAAATTTAGGGCTGGGTTTCATATTCAGTTAAACATCTATACAAAATTTAGGGTCGGGTCACCATTAGGGTTGTGACAATA